>PVIR01039803.1:0-13711 GCA_004026965.1 Petromus typicus
TCTCTTGTTTTTTTTTTTTTGTGAGACAGGGTCTCACATTGTAGTTCAGGCTGGCCCTGAGCTCAGCCTCCAACTCACATCACAGCAATCCTCCTGCCTCTGCCTCCCAAGTGCTGGGATTACAGGCGTGAGCCACCACGTCCGGCACTGTGGTATGTGGTACTGATTGCTGCTGGGGTGAGTCTCCATACTCAGTATTGTATGTGGTTAACCAGGGATCAAACCCGGGTCCTTGCGCTTGCAAGACAGGCGCTAGAACCACTGAGCTAAATCCTAGGCCCAGAAGCTGCTATTCTCATTTGAGCACATACATTCTTTTCTTTGTTTGGTTTTTGAGACAAGGTCTCGCTTTGTAGCTCAGGCTGGCTCTGAACACAAATCTTCCTGCTTCTGCCTTCTGAGCCCTAGTGTTATAGGCGTCAGCCACCACAGCCAGCTTGTGCATGTACAATCTCCATGATAAAACACTGCAACCACTGACTGGAAGAGGACTACCCACAGGCAAAATGAGACCTTCTGGGTTCTACTCTAAACACTTCTCTAGGTGCTATTCATGTTTTGAAGTATTTTCTTCAACACAGAAGTTAGACATTACATTCTGTCTGCATATTCCTGCTGTACATTGGTACTCGCACATTTACGTACCTGAGAGCATTTAGAAGACCTTCTACACTATTAGGAGGCTGGTCCTTAAGAACTTTGATGCAACCTTTCATCTAAGGAGAAAAAAATGGAAAAAGTAAAATACCTGATTTTCGTATAACCTTAATTTTCAAAACAATAAAATATAATCAGGACCACAACTATTGAGCATGGAAGACAACATACTAAAAATATCAAATTATTCATTCTTGGAATAGGGATAAAAGGAACAAAACTCTAAGTAGTACTATTTTCAGTTTGTTAGTGAAATGTTTTAAGAACCAGCTCAGTCAAACTATCGTCCACACTAATGACTGTTACTAAGGAGAAACTTTCTGTTAAGCAGCAGTTTAAATACACTGGCAAAAAAAAAGGAAGAGGAGCTTTCCAGCTGCAGCAGCCCACGGCACAGAGCACAAGCGGAAAGCTCTCGGGCTGACAGAGGAGTCAGAGCTGCGAGAGCCAGGACGACTCTGACACTGCCCGCCCAGCCAGGCCCCAGGGCCTCGGTCTGAGAGCTAAGAACGGGAACAGCCTGAGGAAGACGGGAAGGTTGTGAGCTGGGTTAGGGTTCTTAGGAGCCAGAGACTTTAGGGTTCACCTCCTGTTCTCCCATTTACTACTAATTCTATTACTTAATTTCCTAACGCCCAGCTGCTCTGTCTGTGAGAGAAGGTAACACCTACATGCTCGTACTCTCAGTTACATGGAGAACAGATGTAAAGTCCCCACACCGTGACAGTGCGGTAAACGTTAGCTCAGTTTTCCTCTTACAAGACAAAAGTGTATGGGGACACAAAGACCAGCTGGCCATCCGCATCGAGGTCTAACATGCTAAGAGCCTGAATTAGCTAGGGAGGGAAGCTGGCCCACCATTCTCACCAAACATTAGCGAAAATGCTGATGCACAGTGAGAGGGTAAAGAGAGAAACTACAACATACAGCAACCGAAAAATGACTTTACTTCGAAACTTCTTAGAGACAAGCAAAGGATAAATCTAGCCAGTCACAACTTCTATGAATGAGGGAAGGAGAAAAAATATGTAAAGTCTACCACTTTTCCAATGAAGTGCCACTAACTTTTTGCATACACTTTGAAGTAGACTTTTTCTTTAAATTAGGTTTTAGCCAAAGGAATTAAAGGACCTGACGAGAAAATTCTTCTATCTAATTAGCTATATTGCTAATACGTCAAAGGCTCCTACAAGGAGATACTACACCATGTAGTAATCCTTACCATGTAGTAATCCTTCTATTATTTAACTCCATCAGTACACAGATTTCTCAGAATGATGACAAGAAAACAGAAAATGACACTGTATCATTTTCACAAACTATACTGGAGTTCTGTAAAAGTCCAGCCCATTGGCTCTTTAAATAAAATAAAAACCTTTCATTTTCATGTAAAAAAGTATTTGAAATTTGCAAAACAATAGATAACTCACATCAATTTTGGACGTTTTGGCAAATGCTCCCACTGGATGTACATGGTCATACAGTATTATGACACCCACCATTACCCTCAAGCAGAACGATACTGTCTCTTCGTTTGTGAATCTGCTTCTGTATTCCCTGGAGGTACAAAAAGTGTGGATGGATGAGAACATCACGAAGCTCATTCACAACCTGTTGCACTTTCAGTTGGTATCACCTATTACTTCGGTCTCCAAAAGAGAAGCTAATGGCATAACCCTCCCCACAGTAAGGATCCCCAAACACTGAGAGCGAGGTGGCCATGCTGTGACTACTCACATATTCTGGACTCTAGAAGAGTTGCACCCCCTGAGTATTTAGGGATGCTATAAAAATGTAGGGATGGTGCCATGTAATGATTATTGCCAATGATATGATTTTTAAAAAGTTACTAGCTTAGTAGAGCAAATAGGTTTGACATTTTAGGGGTTACACTGGTCTAAACACGTTACTGGATTGCTCAATCTGAATTTTACTAAAATTCAACCACACTCTCTTCTCATTTGAGAAAGAGAAAAGCGAAGTCTTATTTACACAGAAAGCACTGTGGCCTATCAGAAGGGGCCCAGATCATGGCCAGGGACATCTGGACATGTGAGCAGAGTTGATTGTGTTGAAGGCCCCTTCACTTCCCAGGATCTCACTGCCTTACACAAGAGATGATGACAGCCACCATTTCACTTAGGAGGGTTTCCATACAAAAGAGCACTTGGGAAATAACAAGTACCACAAAAACAAAAGTCACCACATCGTACTTAAGAATCCCAGAGGGACTCTCTGTGCTTTACTAACAGAAAATCCAGTCAGTACACATGGTGGTACGTGCCACAAGGACTTTTCAGGAAAGAAGACACTCAGAAGAGGGTTCAGGTTCGTGTAGAAAAAAAAAGAAAGGAACTAACAGTGAGGAAGGGATCAAGAGAAAGATACTTCTAGCTTAATGTTCTCTAATAAAACAGGGAGAAAGAATGTTTCTAATTAGCATACCTAAGTATTTTTCTCTGATCCTCTTCTGCCACCAAAAGAATACCACATAATCCCTGTCTTGGAGAGTATCAAATTAGCCTCCATGATCTTCTGTGCTTGGAAACCATCTCTATGCTTAATTAGACATTCAGCTATAATATTATTTAAACTTTGTTCATAAGTACACATTCCATAGTTAGGATATACTTAATCTCCACCTTCCCAATAAGACACACTTGGATTTGGGGTTCTGAAATAGCAATTTATCTCAGTAGTACAATTCAAGTGAGAAAGGTAGCAGCTGTAAGTGAAAAAAGGCAGCTAAGTACTCACGGGGTTTCCAGCATGACTCTGCATACACTAGCCATGGTGCTTAAACAGTCGGTGGTATTTTCTATTGGTAAGTTTTTATTCTGTAAGTGCACAGAGGGAAAAAAAAAAGTAACAAAAGTATTAAGAACATTAAAAGTCAGCATACTATGAAAAATGAGTTACCTTTATGATCTGGCTAATTTTCCAAAAAATGCTCTAGATCCTAAGCACTGTTTGGAGCTCTGGGGATGCAGCTATGTGTAGTTCAGCCAGGATCCCACGGTCATGAGAAGTGCAGACAAGGCAGCCCTGAGAGGATGTGGCTCCCGCTCATACAGAGCAGAGGGGGGCGGGGTACCCTGAAGGCCACGCGGTACCTGCATCTTGTTTTAGGGTACAGGAAATCCGAAGAAATGTTTTAAGCAAAGGAGAGAAGACGTGCAGTGTGCACTTTAATGTCCTGGGCCACTCTATGGAGATGGAGCTAAGGAGGGCAGGAATGGAGGAAGCTGAGCTAACTGCTCAGAACACAAAGCAGTGACCCAGCAGAGAGGGCTGTGGTCCGGCATGAGCAGTTAGTGTGAGGAAGGCGTTAACTGTTCAGATTCACAGTACTTTTAGAAGGCAAGCCAAGAGAACTACTCAGTGAAGTAGACATAGTGAGGTAAAGGGAGAAATTTTAAACAACCTCTAAACTGTTATTTTTTTGCTTATACAGTGTTACTACTAAAAGCAAGAAAAGAACGGCTAGAGAAAGGACAGGGCTGGAGAGGACACACAAGAGTCCAGATGGGCCACATCTGTGCCACACTGTCAACGCCCTCTGGAGAACGTGCACAATCCAGGTGCACAGGTGTGCGTCGCAGGGTCTGAGGGAGCCCGGCACTCAGCATCTCGGCATCTCAGGGTCTCGGCTTACAGAGGCGGGTCACAGTGCTGGGCCATACGGAGATCCCTGTCCAGAACAGGTGGACGCGCCTCCATACAGAGCCTAACCTCCTGTGCAGCACTTACCTCTGATACAAACTTTGTCGTAGCATCACTTAAGGTTTTCAGCATCGGCGTTGCCTCAGCGTAAAACAAAGACATTCGATTTGCCAATTCATTATTCACTTCATTTTCTCCTTCTGCCTATGTACAAAGTAGGAGAGCTGGGTATCAATGCATCAATTACTCAGTAGGGTAATTATGTTTACAAAAGGACCATACGTACTTACCTCATTAGTGCTTATTAAACTAATCTAGTAAATATCCTTAAGAAATTACATCTTGGACATTTCTATTCACATAATACTTAAATATTCTTTAAAAATAAAGACTGTAAGTGATATTAAGCAGTTTTTTAAAAAAGGTTAATCTCTAAAGTATTTTAAATGCTACTAAGGAATTAAATAAAACTTTGATGGATTTTCTACTGTAAGAGACTGCTGTAAATGTGATGAAGGACAAAAAGATTATGACACTGCACACTATCATACACTGCAGGCACAGCAGTGCCCCACACAACACCACTATGAAATGCTAACAGGCAACGGCAGAAGAAGATTCGATTACACAAAAAGAAACTGAAGATTCTTAGAAGAAACAAGCTTTTGCAGGAGGTGATAGAGACATGAACAAAGTATTCCTATCTAGCAAGGAAAAAATATTCTTCCAAATGACTCCAGAGAGTCTATTTAGGCATATCCAGTGTAAGAGGAGGCAGGCAGTATTATCAAATTAAGTTGGGGTCAAACTATGGAATGCCTCCAAATGCTGATTTAAATTCCTATTTTCCTTCCAAACAGAATGGTAAGCCATTTGAAGTATTACAAAAAGGGAATAGCAAGTCAGTTTTCTAGAAAACTAACCCTTGCTGGAAGAAAGATTGTACCATAAAGAAAAAAAGACTGCAGGTCAGAAAATAACTTATGCTGCTGCAGAATGACTGTCCCAAAGGGCATGAAGAGTTCTCAAGTGGAAGAGAACAGAAAATGGAAAGGAGGGCTGGGGCTGATTTCTGAGAGGCATCTCACTGGAAATCTATTGGCATCACATGTTATTACTGACTGAATGAATGACAGGACACATGTTATTTCTCTTGTCCTTGGTCTTTGGGTGATGTCTATTCTAAAAGATTGGTGTTTTTATTTTACACCATGGGTATTTATAAAAAAGATAAGGAGGTCAGCTCTACACTACGAGCTGATCTACATGAAATCAAACTGATGCAAATAACAAAATGTTTCGTGGGTGGGTGGGGGAATCGTTACTTCTAATCGTTATTTTTCTTTTTTTTTTTTTTCTTTGAGACAGAATCTCACTTTGTAGTTCAGGCTGGTCCTGAACTCCTACCTCTGCCTCCCGAGTGCTGGAATTACAGGTGTGAGCTACCACCCCCAGCACTATGGTGCGTGGTACTGATTGCTGGTGGGTGCGAGTCTCCAAGCCCAGCAGTGCTGTTACGTGGTTACAGAGGACCGAACCCAAGCCCTTGTACTTTTCGGCACTGGAACCACTAAGCTAACTCCTCAGCCCCTCTAATCCAGGTCCTGTCTTAAGAGTAATCATTTTATATCTTCACTGAAAATGAAAGGCTCCTTTGGAATTTTAAAATACTTTTAAATTACCTACTTGAGACCATGTTTGACCTTTGAAATGTTGCCACTTTTCACAACAATTAGCACAATGTTGGTCCTCAAAATATACAGGAAAAACATGTTCTTCATGTCTAAAGTTTTACTCCTAGCACTACCCCCCTCAGACATAAGGAGTATATTTAACCGGAGCGTAAGAGGATGCCAATGGAGTAAGAGAGCTAGAGAAATCAGAAGAGAAGCTGCACTAGCCAAGGGTTAAGCCTAGAAGCTATTTTCTTGGGAGCCATAATCAGGCACAGACGTGAGAATGGTCCAGGACCTCTCCCCTCTTGACATTATCAGTAATTTTTCTTACTCAAGGTTAATTTCCCTCTGAAGCAGGCGTGGGGTTATAAGTCTGGGGAAAAACACATAACTCCATACAGTCTTTTACACTTTGCCGTCTCCTCCCACACTGCAGTTCTCCACAATCATGAACCGCAATACCATCTAGAACATCTGAACACACGGGTAAGTGGACAAATGGAAGAATAAAATGAAGAGTGGAATTATTCTTACCACCCCTTCACTCAAAGTACTAACTTACTGGAACATTATTAATTCTCATTCGACTTAACGTTCTTCTGTAGTAGCTGAAGTCATTCTGTATTGCAGGATTTGTCATCTAAGAAAGATATTTAAGAAAGAAAAATGTGTTATAAGACAAAAGCCAATATAACAAGTCAAAAATCTATATATAGTTTTAACTAGTTTTACAACATTCTCTATTTTTAAAGTGTTTTTAAATACAAATTTGGTATCATCTAAGAAAGCTTAAAAGATTGTACTCAGTCACACACTTTTTTATTGAAGGGTGGTACACTTTCTCTTCAATATTTTCAGGTTATGTACAAAAGGTTTATTTACCAAAATGATAGATATTACCAAACAAAACCAAAAAGGAATATACAGTTATTGTTTTAAGTAAAGGACTGTAAGAGAGAAAGCGAGTGTGTATTTATATTTAATGAACAGGGAAATCCTTGAGCAGAACAAAATTTCACATAAATATCACTTGTACTCAGCGTACTAAAGAGAATTAACAACTGTCAGTGATACAATCATAAAATGTCAAAGTCAGGAATCCAGCTCTTCCACTTTTCAGACTAGGTACTCAAATCCATGAAAAAGTGAAGGACAAACACAAGGTCTCAGTTAGTCACTGTGCTAGAGAGCCTGAACTGAACTCGGGGCTCCTGACAAGAAACCAGTATTTACTCCTTTAGACTCGGCCCTTCTAACAGCGAATCTGCAAGGACTCTAGAATAAAGAAGGGCAGAGAAGAAACTAGGAGCAGTGGAGGGGCGGTGGCAGGGCAAGAGGTTTTAAAAACAGTTTTTAAAAAGATACTGAAAAACTGAGAATGAGCAGAAAACAGAAAAGCAGCTCGATGGTATTACTTCAGTGGTTTTAAAACTGAAAACCAAATACTGGGTGATTTGCTACCCATCATATATTAAAAAGGACTTCGTATTTTCAAATTCAGCTTTTCACTTTTGCAAATTTCAATAGACAATATCCGAATGCAGTTTAATAAGGTTTCCCAAGTTTTCCTTCCAGTATTGATTGAAATAAATGGTTTTTAGAACAATAGGGGCCAGGAGAAAACTCTACCTTGAGTTCATCAAAGCGCAGTGTGAAATGAAGAATTTCTGCAAACTGTTTAGCAAGAGCCTGCTCTCGCTCTAGATGCTGGGTGGGAGAATACGGGGTGCTGGTCAGGGCTCCCAGAAGGCCTCTCAATGCAGCTTCTAATGAAAGAAGATAAAGACATTAAGTTGTCTGCGTCTCTGGTAGTTGTATATTAAAGGGTAGTTAACACATAAATGTTTTAAAAAACAGATGTTCTCCAGAAAATCAAACCAACTGCAGTTAAAATTTTGCTACAGCTAATGTATTATATACACTCAAACTGAACACTGTTTAATACACTCAAAATTTAAAATGACTAATTTGATTTTATAATTCTATAAACCTACATTCAGAATAATGCAGAATATGAATATGGACTAACTACTACAATCAAAGGTCAATTTCTGTATTACTTTCACCATTCCATTTGCTCTGGAATTTGGTTTTACAGTAGTGACTTCTAACAATAGCGAGTAACCTCTTCACTGGCATTGTGTCTGAAGTGTATACACAGCCACGACTAAAGGACCACTTTCTCATATCCTGAGTGTACCACTCATTTATAAATAGACGCTTTTTTTCATTTAGTAAGAATTTAAAAATCTAGTTTAATATGCTTCCTAAATATCTTTGGGTGTGGTATCTTGAAACCATAATGAACATTTTCCAATTCTAATAAGCAGAATAGTTCCTTTAGAATAACTCTCCTTTAGAATATGAGACTAGTACTATATATAAAAGTGGAAATATTGCTATTTCACCTCAAAAAAATTGTAGAACATAAACTAATTCATATAGTGGTTGTTAGGTCAGAAAATAATTCTAGATTCTAGTTTTAAAAAACCCAATAAACCAAAACCTTACAAAGTTAAGTGGCAACATAATGTTAATGTGAAAATAAACAAATATTAGTAACAATAAACTTGTCAGATTATCAGCCCTTAACGTTAAAAAAAAAAAAAAGACTTCTATAAGTTATGAAGACCAAATTATGAGCCAACATCCATTTTGTGCTTTATTATTTAACTGACACCATCAATTATGAAGGGCATTACAATGGATAAACCAAGTTCAAAAGAGGTTAGAGCCCAAGGATAGAGGCAGTAAACCTTAAAAGTCCATCTGTATAATAAACTGTTTCCCACATAAAACGACACTCTACCTAGCATGCTGTAACCTTAAAAAGTATCACATTGATAACTACCGATAGCAAGTACTTATATTTCCATAATATGCCAGATACTGTATTGAGCTACATATTTTAGAAGTTACTCTTCATTATACAATAATTCCAAATGATAGCAATTACCCAGAATATGTGTTGATGGTAACATCAGGTCTGGGGAAACAGATGCCGACCCTATGCTCACAGATAGCTGTGCTATGAAGGAGAAAAACAAATGATCACAGGTATGACACACACTGTAAAGAAGTACATGGTGCACAGTAGAGTGGAGACAAACAGTGAGGACCGGACCCCAGTGAAGACTCCCTGAGTAAGTGACAGGGCTGAGACTGGGCTGAAACTAAGAACAAGCAGGAGTTTGCAGGGAAACAGGGCAGAGAGCCAGATCCCGAACTGAAAAGAGCATGAGACAGCTGAGGAATGGCAAGAACAGTAAGGTGGAAGAGAGAGAGGGAGGGAGCGATCAGAGTCAGACAAAATGTACAGTGTGTGTGCCAATTACACACCCTGATCTTGTCATCCCAACATCCCCAGGGAAACCATTTAATCAGGACAGCAACACCTTCACATTAGCATTTTAAAACCTTATGTTATCTGCAGTGGAGACTGGACTCTAGGGTATGCTGACTTAGAGGTATAAGAGTTTATATGAATAAGATGAATAGAGAAGAAAAACATTTCTGGCTTTTCAGAAAAACATTTGCTTCTCAAAAGATTCACACGATGTGTCAGTGTTAATGTACATGGAAATAAAGTCTGAGAGAAAGGAGAATAAGGCACACTATTATAAAAAATTTGTCACAAGGACAAGAAAAGAAAATTTATATACCTACACTGGGTCAGGGAGCAGGAGGGGGTCACTTGGCTGAGGCGGCACAGCCAGTGACTACAGCTGCAGAGCTTCTGTTCAGAACGGCTGCCATCTCCACGGCAGAACTACCAGGAAAGGGAAGCTCAGAGGTAAGGCTGCTAACTCACCTTCAAAGCCATTGGCTCAGCCTCTCAGGCTGGAGAGGTGTGCTGAGAGCACGCAGCCCGGGTGGCCCACAGTGCCCAGCCTCAAGAGAGCAATCAGAAACTCGGTCCCACAGGAGGGGGCTGAGTTGGAAGGAAAGTGAGGTCAAAGAAGAGACGATTTCACAACTAGATTCTGAGGAAGTTCAAACAAAGCCATGTGGGTTATGATTTTCAGAAAAAGCAGCATGACAGAAGGAAACTGCCCACCAGTCCTTAAATTCTGAGATGTAAGGAGGTAGTATCTGACCCCACAGCAGGAGTCAAAGCTACACAATGGCCATGCAAGGAAAGGACAACTGGGACAGTGAGACAAACTCGTTACAGGCAAGAAGGGGGGACAATGAGAAAACCAGAACAGGACCTTGCAGAGTTCCCTTCAGAGACAACAGCCTTCTGTTCTTACCAGCTGCCCTCACACACCAGCCAGAGTCTTCAGAAGAAAACCCTTAGGGTGGTTAACACACATCCACAGTTATTACAGCAGACGTGTGGGACCTTTTAAATCAGCTCTGATAAACAGGCCAGTGAAAAGAACCCAAACATTAGACAGACTGGTTCACTCTGATCCCTGGAGGCAGTACTTAAAATGAGTCCTTGGAACAGAGGAGAGACCAGGCAAGACCCAGTGGTGTGCCTTCTGCCTGGCCGCATCGCTTTCCGTGGGCCGCTGCTGCACTAGGAATGGCTTAAAAGACTTAAGACCACAAGCGAGCAAGCCTAAGAAGCTTCTCAAACTAGCCTGATTGCACCCTTCCCAATTAGGTCAGATGGCAACTTCCCTGCCCTCTATACCCACACAAACCAGCGGAAGCAGCTCACGTGTCTGCCGGAAGTACTCACAGCTGTGCTGCTGTGCTCACTGTGCAGTGTGACAATCACTAACTGGAAAGTGGGGGTGGGTCCTGAAGGGCCAACAGCAGAAGGAGAGGGAAGGCAAGATGGGTTTCCTCCCTCCCCATGCTGACAACACAGGTTTGATGGATTCAGTTCTGTCTACTCCCTCGAAAAAATGATCCACGGCTGAGATTTAGCTCAGTTGCACCGAACCTGCCTCCCAGGCACAGGTCCTGTGTTCACTGTGTATATGTGGGTATGTGTGTGTGTGTGTGTGTGTGTGTGTGTGCATGCGTGTGGGTGTGTGTGCAGTGTATCTGAGTGATAGCCCACTCTCCCCTCCCCACCCCTCAGTCAGTAACTCTCCTCTTGTCAGGTCAGTCCAGGCATCCCCACTGTGCCAGCTGCTGTATTGGACTGTACCACCATTTTAAAGTAATTGTGAAAGTAAAAATAGTTATTTACAGTATTCTTGTGTTTAGTTTTTTATGCTTTACCCTGTATATTTGTGTCAAAAGTATTAGACTCACTTTGTTAGACTCATGAACGAACCTCAAAACCAAACTGGTTCAGAAGTCAAGGACTTACTGTATTTAATGTATCACAAGCGTGGATCCTTTATTATGTCACTCACCTGTTCAAAACTGAGTACTGAATACTAAACCCAGCAAATTTTGGAAGCTTAATCAACCTGAAAGCATGATTCAGCACGTCATAGATGCTTTTTCCCTGTAACTAAAATCTCTATCATGAGCAAGTAAAGAAATGCATCTTTGCAAGGAAACTAGAAAGTTGCCAAGAGGTAACAGTAATATATCAGATCCTAAACAGTACTGTACCCACAATTTCAAGCAATCTCTAGAATGCTATAAGGAAGGTTCCAGTCTCCAGGATGGCAGCCGAACAGTGACAGCTATGCTACGAAATCTCTTTACTGAAATGGAATAGTACTCATGAGGGAACACACACCATCAATTGACTTATCCAATGGGTAAGATACAGGAAAGTATTTAAGTCTAAATAGCTTTTGTCTCTATTTTCCAATTAATCTTTTAGCACTGACATATGCTAATAGACTAAGATAGAATTAGTAGAAATCTAAGCCTACCACATGGTTTTTAAATGCAATGAAGTATCATTTTACCCTAAACTTAGGAATTTTTAGGCAAATGGATGCAACCTGAGACCACACTTTTAAGTGAAATAAACTGGACACACACGTTTAATTGTTGGACTGTTTCTCTTGTGTGAGAAACAAAGTGTAAATAAGAACCAAAATAAATGACAGATACTGGGAAGTAGGAAGAAAACATGCAAGTGAGAAGGGGAACAAGAGGGGTGAGCACAGGGGAGGAAGGAAAAAAGAAAAATATGGAAAGCTTCTGTAAATAAGGTGGGAAAGAAGAGTTAGAGAAGGGAAAGGGGTGGGGAAAAAAGAATCAAGCTATATCACATAAAGGTACAAATTTCCTATGATAAATGCGATGATTGTGTATATCAAAAGTATAGCAAAAATTATTTTTAAAAAAAGACCCTAAAAAAAAAAAAGAAACCTAAACCTTCTAAAGTACTTGAACTACATAAAGAGCTAGAAACTAGTAGAACAAAAAAAATTTGTAGTCAGCAAAACAACAGAGATTGAGCCCGGGAAGTTAGCTCAGTGGTTCCGGCACCTGTCTTGCAAGCGCAAGGACCCAGGTTCGATCCCCGGTTAACCACATACCATACTGGGTGTGGAGACTCACCCCAGCAGCAACCAGTACCACATTCCACAAAGCCAGGGGTGGTGGCTCACGCCTGTAATCCCAGCACTCAGGGGACAGAGGCAGGAGGATTGCTGTGATGTGAGTTTGAGGCTAAGCACAGGGCCAGCCTAAACTACAAAGTGAGACCTTGTCTCAAAAAACAAAACAAAACAAAACAGAGATTGGGAGGTGACCAGTTACAGCAACTGATGAAGCCAGACTACAGAAAACTGATTGAGAAGAAAATACTGCAGAAGAACTAATTATCATACTTTTAAAAACTTACAATGCAGGCCAGGGATTTAGCTCAGCGGTTCCAGCGCCTGCCTTGCAAGCACAAGGTCCTAGGTTCAGTCCCCGGTAACCACACACAACAATGCCAAGTGTTGAGACTCATGCCCACCAGCAATCAGAACTACATACCACAGTGCCAGGCATTGTGGCTCTTGCCTGTAATCCCAACACTTGGGAGGCAGAGACAGGATTGCTGTGAGTTCAAGGCTGAGCTCAGGTCCAGCCTGAACTACAAAAGCAAGACCTTGTCTTAAAAAAAACAAAATTACAGTGCAATTCTTTTTATAAATTGATTTTTATTGGTACATTTTATATATACATTATGATTATGATCAACACTGAGAATTTGTACCAGTACATGAAACACCTTAATTCTTTTTTCCAATTCCCCTGTCCTCCCTACAATCCCCTGCCTCTATATACATAAGCTTTGTTTCCTTTTATTTTTTTTACCATCAACTTTTTCTTTTCCTTGTTTACTTAATCCTACCATCCTCTTTTGAGTATTTTCTTCCTACTTCACAATACCTATCATACATTTTAGAACTCATTTGCACCTTTAGTTTCTCATACCAGAGAAATGATATGATATTTACACATCTGTGACCTATTTACTTATGCTTATGTCCTCAAGGTATAACCATTTGAGTATAAATGACTCAAATTTGGCATTCTTTATGGCAGAGCAATATTTCATTTTACTTAAAAAAAAAAAACTAAAACCACACATCTTCTTTATCCAGTCTTTTGTTGATGAGCAGTTGGGCTGTTTCTAAGATTTAGCTATTACAAACTGAGCTTCTATAAACATGGGTACCCATACATCACTGACAAGTGACTCTTTTACTTCTTTCATGTATGTACCGAACAGGGAAATAGCAAGGTTAAATGGGACCTCTAATCTTAGTTTTATGAGGAAATCTCCACACTGATCTCCACAGTGGTTGTACCAGTCTACATTCCCACCCAGAATGGAGAAGGGTTCCTTTCTC
>PVIR01039804.1:0-13680 GCA_004026965.1 Petromus typicus
ACTATATCTCTAGCTTACAAAGTGCTTGTAAACATAGAGAGTCCTTAAAACCAAGGCCTTCCCAAGCGACTCCCTTGCTTGCATGTAGTCTTCCCCTCCTGAACAGGAAGTGAACTGGACTCTTTAGAAAAATCAGTTCCTTCTGAGGCTAGAAAATTCCACTCCTTGAATTGAAACTCTGAAAAGAGGAGACCTAAAATCAATTCATGTAGCAGAGTTCCTCTATCTTCAAAACCCTTGAAATCTGTCGCCCTGCCAAGATTATAAATAGAAGTGGTATGGCAGCAGCGAATTGATCATTCTGCTAAATGTGCTTGTCTCATTTGGGATGCTTGTACGAAGTGGGCTGGCAGCTGGGGCAGCGGTACCGCTTGGCCACCATGGTCATACTTCTATTGCTGCAAAATGCCTTTCTGTTTTTTTAATTCTTTAACGAGATGAGCCAGAAGGGATTTTCCTAAAGCAATAAAATATAAACAAATAAATAAAATTATACTTAAAGATCATTTATTCAAGCACTATGAGACCATAAAACTCTAAAATAAAATCATATACTTACATATTTTGACTTCCAAAAATAATCTAAAAATCAGAATTATGGGACACAGTCTGGCACTATAGAGGGTTGTAGTGGATTACTAAGGTTACCTTTTGTATTAGGATTTCTGAAAATATTATTCTTAATAAAATAGGTCAAAGGCCACACCTATCTGTCAGAGACAGTGGGGAAGCAGGATGTGTCAGGTACAAATCTCCATTTCTGATCTCAAGATTTCCTTGCGACTATCTTCAAAGCACGATAAATTCATTTTCAACTCTCGTTCCTTTTTTCTAACAATGCCCCACCATGCAGCATCTCTTTAACGGTATGAGGGTTCTTAATTTAATTCAATGCAAAAAGTGTTTGCATTTGGAGAAGAGAAACTCTTTAGAACAAGTAATAAGTGGGGACAGGAGCAAGGGGGAGGGGTTCTATGAGCTAGATTCTGTGCCTTTAACCAGTGATACCTTCATTCCTGAGAACTTTACTCTGATTTTCTCCATCACCTCTGTGACCACTTCAGAAATGACCTCTTTATAGACAAAAACTTCTTCCACAGCTCAGCTGAGAAATTTCCAACCAAATTTTTCAAAATTCTAAGAATTAATAAAAGGAAATAAATGTGAAAATGGGGGGAAAAAACCCAGATGACAGAGGAAACAATTTGTTTTCCTCTCCCCATATTTTTCACCAGGAAAACATTATTTGAAAAAGACCTTCAATAGAGACCTCCACGTGATCTCTACACACCCCCTGATCAGTCCTACTTGCTGAGATACATGCTTTACACACACAGTAGACATCCAAACACCTCCTCGAAAGTCATGGTGTGCAGTGACCACACTCCATTCCTCTCCGATACCATCAGGGCTGATCTAGCATGTGTCTTGCTTCCCCTAGTAACAGACACTAGATTTAATCTTTCTTTTCAGCTCTAGTTGGGTCCCTGGTATGGATATAACCAGATCTCAAGTTTAAATCCATAGCCTAACACCATCTTAATAGAAAATCATAGCCTCAGTATTCACACAATAGTGATGCGTTAGAAAGTGAATAATTTCCTCATAAACTTAAGCAAGTTTCCATCTCCTGTAAAATTATAATATTTCAGAGGAAACCAAAAATGTCTGCACCTGAAGTAATCTAAGTGGGAGCAGAAAATAAAACAGGGAGCATAAAAGAAGTCTTGGTACTTAAAATTTTAAAAATTACTAAAAGGATCCTAAGAAATAGGAGGGAATAATATTAGCTGGAGGGGTCAATGAATATTTGGAAAAGTAATTCAAACTTAAGGTGGACCCTGATGAGATTTCATGGGAAAGAAAGTATACTCTCAGCAAGCATCTGTAAATAAAGTTTTACAGTTTAAAGGAATTTATTCTAAGGAATAAATGTCCAAGTAGATCTATGCTTTACTCAAACTTCTAAGAAGAAACTGAAGTTCTGTTAGCTCCTTGGCAGAGTAAATATTCTCCCACTGGGCGGACATAGGTGGAGTTTCTCAAGTCATTTGCAGCAACTTCTAATTACAGACACTTCTAATCTCTGTAGATGAGATCTTTGCTCAAGGCACCTTGGGGAGAAACACAGAAAACCTGGCAGTTTGCCTTCCAGTATGTTGGAATAATATTTTAAAAATACTGACGAACATATTTTCCTTCCTATTTCTACCTGTTTTCACCTTCCATCTCAGCTGATCTCTACCTGTACCACCAGAAAGAGGATAAGACTACAGAAAGTTGAAAAGAAAGAAATCTTTCCTCATTTTTCATTTTCAGAAGCCTAAGTCAAAGATTTGAAAGAAAATGACTACTAAGAAATTGAGTTCTTTTCCTTCTTTCTGTCTCCATCCTTCCATCCTTGAACTGATAGAAAATAATTTCCCAGGCTTATACGAAGGGTAGTAGAATACACAGGTGAGACTAATGTGAGGAAAAGATCCTAAGTGGAGGTATTCAGGCCTTGGGAACAAGAGTTGAATCAAGTTCAAAACCAACTCAGCTTTCCTAAACAAGTATATACATTAGTGGCTGGCTACCTGTCCTTCCCACTGGCAGCTAGGAAGGATTTTCTTCCACACCATCCAGGCTTTTGGTAATAAATCAACTTGAACTTTTTCTCTTTCCTCCAAAGGACACATAAATGACTACACAATACATTTCAAATATTAATACACACCACAGTCATCAGGAGGCTTGTTGAAGTACAGGTGTTGAGCCCCTACTCTAGAGTCTCTGACTCAGTAAGCTTGGAATGGAACCATAGAACGTGAATGTTTAGTAAGTTCCCAATCAATGCTGATGGGTTAGGATCACACTTTGAGATAGTTGCCTTTGATAGGTTTGTAGGTCATTCATAACCACATAGAAAGGAAACAAGGTTCTACAACATAGCTATGTTTCAGTAACAACTGCAGATGAAAATGTCCTGACATGGTAAGCTAATGAAACCCTCTTGAGATGTCCTCTTAGTTTGGAGAGTAATACAACTTATTGAAAAAATGGTTTGAAAACTGTGGTATGATTTATGCTTGAATATTTGTGACCACACTCTCATCTGTGTATCTTGGATCACTTTGGTTTTAATAACCAATTTTTACTCCAAAAATTCATTGAATAGATCTCATCAGATAAAGAGATTAAGGTAATTCAAGTACACTTCCATGGGGAACTTCCTCTTTCACAGCACATTCTGACTTGACTCAAAGCGCACAAATATGGCTATTTATCATTGTAATTCATAACAGCACTAATTCAAAGTCTCCCATGTAAATGTTTTCAGTAAGTATTTCCTAGCTACTTAAATTGTCACCGAATTTTGACAGTCCCAAATGTAAACTGGGTTTCTCTTTACCCTCCAATCTCCCCTCTGTTTCCATGTCCACATGTTAGCAAAGGCGGGACCAAGAAACTGCCCTCTGGCTTATTCTGCCAGAGGCTTGAGCATACAGCCTTCTAAGCCTACTCTTCCAGACCCTGCAAATAAAATTTTGAGAATATCAGGCCGCAAGTCTCTGTTGTTGAGGAGAGGAAAGGAGGAGAGAAGCAGGTTCCCAGAGATGTGGTCCCAGTAGGCATTCAAAACCTCTGGTATTCTTAGCTTCTGCTTATCTTGGGTCGAGCCTTTGTTAGGATTTAAAAATCCAAGCAGTCCTGTGAAAACTAGCTTCTCAGTAAGCTCCATAGACACTTCCTGGTTACCCGTGATATGAGAATAACCTTTAAACTCTTTCCATTTCTGACCTCAGCTGGAAACAGGAAACGCATAGGGTACAGCTTTAAACAAAAACAAAGAGACCAAAAGCTAAACCAAATTGTCCCAGGGTTCAGAAGAGGTTTATGCTGAGTCTTACAGGGATCAGATCTGGAGGATCCTCCCCCACTTTCTGCCATTCCAGAAATTCCTTTCCGGGGAGGGGGTGGGAAGGAAAGGGCTGGTCTACGCTGCACAGCACTGCCATCTTCAGGGCCAATAGGGAAAATTTCCCAGGGTCAATCAGACAAATCATCTTCCTAAGGCTTCATTTAAATATAATCAGATGGTTAAAAATTTGACAGCAGACAGCCTGGAACAGATTTTTCTACTGTTTCCAATGTTTGAAAAGTCAGTAGACACAGCTTTTTTGTGGTGTATGCACATTTAAAAAAATATTTGCTGATTGAAAAGCCATTTACAATAAATAAGAAAGTTTAAATAGCTCAAAATGCATTGCCAAATGATGGGAGTAACACAGACACAAACATATTGTTCTGAAAAAAAAATTCCTTAAGAAGAAAAGTATGAATCGAATGATTTAGAAGTGCTGTTTGAACAGATGGTGTGATTAACAACTAGTGTGTTAGCCATCTCAGGAGCTTCCAGAGAAGTAAACAAATGCAAAGGAAAAATCATTTTATTCCTCCAAAGAGCTTTTAGTTCATTTTGTTATAAAAATTTGGTAGTCTGCATTTTGAAAATTTGGATAGTCTTAGGAGAGAGTGAGACTAAGGAGGTAGAGGACAGCTTTTAAAACTTTTCATTCTTTCAAATGTCTCAAAACTATCTTATTCCTACTGTAGTCAAGTGCTGATGCTCCCAGCCTGGGACAGGGCACGAAGGAGATCCTGTGGCTGTCACTGTCGCCAGGGTCCTGGAGGCAGCTGGGGCAGGGATCAGCGGCCTTGGAGGAAGAGGGTCAGCTTTTCTCATCCTGGCTCTGCCCCGGCTGCTGCTGCTGGCTTGGACGCTGTCCTTGCTCTCCCTGGACCTGATTTCTTTGTTTGGAAAATAAGAGCAAGAACCAGATGAGCTGTCCAGCTGTGCTCCCAAAACTTTCATATGCACCTGGGGATCTCATTAAGATGCAAATTCTAACCTAGGGCAGGGGCTGAGGGCTGAGATTCCTCCCGGGCTCCCAGGTAATGCTGACTTTGCTCATCTGCCCAACACATGGTCACTGGAGCTCTACATGCCCCCCAGCAACGCTACTCTGCACTAATCGGCTGGGCGCTGCTTAGAGGTGATGAGAAGCGGAAATATCTACTTTCCCAGGTTTTATGATCCAGAAATGAAAATGCGCATGGGGGGGGAAAGGGGAAAAAATGAGAATCAAGTTGTGTCATTACAAACCCTCAATGTTGAATGCAATGATGATGTATATTCATAATGTACCAATACAGATTAAATTAAAAAATAAAATTAAAATACACAATAAATATGACAAATGTTACATTGATTTTAAAAACAAGTATTTCATTTACATTACACAGTTAATGATGAGAATTTGCTTTAGCGAGGAGGCCAAGTGAGGGAAGGGTCTGGGAAATTGGATGGAAAAACTAAATACATGAAGATGAACAGACAGAAGAGGAAAGACAATGTCGTTCATGAGCGTCCACAGCATCTACAAGACTGATCTCAAAACTTCATCAGAATCAAAAACTTTTACTCTCTGAAATGCATTGCAAAGAAGATAGAAAGGCTAGGAAAAAATATTTGCAAATCATGAATCTGACAGAGGACTTGCCTGCTGAATACTCAAAGAATTCTCAAAACAATGGTAGGAAAATATTGCAATTTTAGAAAAGGCAAAAGATCTGAACAGATAACTTACCCAAAAGGCAGATAAGGATGGCAAATAAAAGAAGTTCAACATCACTGGCCACTAGGGAAATTCAAATTAAAGCCATGTTGAGATAGCTATTAAAATGGTTAAAATAAAAATATTGATATTGATGTAGAAAAAGTGGATTGCTCATATATTGCTAGTGGGGATGAAAAATGAGGTGACACTCAAAAAGACAAACCTAAGGTGACACAGACTGTGACAGTCCAAAGGAGGAGCCGAAGAGGCTTTGGGAAAGAAAAGTAATGGGCTAGCATTCAGACTCCAGTCATGTTTGCACCACTCCATGCAGATGTTAAAATTCACGGCATTGTATACCCAAAGTAATTTACTATCTGTTGGTCACTTTTTAAAAACTGCTCTTAAAAACACGGGACAGTTTCCAGCTTTAAACTTCACGTAGAAGTGAAAAGTTTTTGAAAGCCTGATAAATTAAGCAAATGTTTCCCAGCCATCAGTATAATGCTGTATCAAAAGACATTTTGGTTTAGCAGCAACTTTATTTCTTTTCAGACACCCTTGTATTCTAGTTCTGGCAGTCTATCACTTTAGGGCTGTGGTGTTTTCTTTTTCTTGTTATTTATAAAATGTCAAAAGAGTCTTTTCCTACAAGAATAGGCCCGATTTTTAACATAATTCAATGGTGAGACAAGGAGACCAACTTATCACTGTCAAGACCTGGTCCTCCAGGAAACATCGTATTCTTGTAAAGATAAGCTAAGCTGATCAATTCTCCTATTGTTTGTATCATACAATACTCCTCCCTAAATTTCAGAAACGAAATGTACTAACAAGTCCTTAAGAAGGAAAAGAAAGAACACACAACTACAAGAAGATAGTCTTATTAGTAATTAAGAAACTGCAAGGATAAAATGCTATCATTTTAACTTATATTTTGGTATTGGAGATGTCACCTTGCACTCAGCTATATCCCCCAGCCTTTTTTAAATTCAGGGACACGGTCTTAATACATGGACAGGTGATCTTGAACTTAGGGTTTTTCTGCTTCAGCCTCCTGAGTAGTTAGAATTATAAGCATAAACCACAATCTCTGGGTCCAAATGCCACTTTTTAAGTTGGTAGCTTTGTAAAGATTAAGAGAATAATAAAATATAGTGTTGGGAAAAGTTAGGAAAATGGGACGTGGGGTAAACTGGTACAACTTTTAAGAAGCTAGCTTAGCAGTATGTAGCAAAAGAAAGTAAAATGTGCATTATCTTTGGGCTGGTAATTCAACTTCTAGAAACTTATCCTAAGAAATAATCAAGCTAGGGTATTTAGCCTAGTCTTTAATAATGTAAAAATGAGTGATAGAGCTCTAAAATCTAATCCAGTGAGTGGAAAAAGACATTCTTTCATTCTCTGCTATGATAGATGCTGCACACATTCAGAAATATGTATGAATTAATGCACATCACAAACATACTGAGAATCAAATATTAAGTTGATTTTAAAAGTCAGTAATTTATGTTATATAACTCGATATTATCTACATACAAAAAGACAGATTAGTTGCATACACTACATAATGTACAGACAATACCAACAGAAAAAATAATCCCTTGACATGGAAAGATTTACATTTCATATTTTTAAGTGAGAATTGAAGACCACAAAAGTAATACTATCTCATTTTTTTTTTTTTTTTAGGTTTTTTGAGACAGAGTCTCGCTTTTTGTGGTTCAGGCTGGCCCTGAGCTCAGCCTCAAACTCACATCACAATCCTCCTGCCTCTGCCTCCCGAGTGCCGGGATTACAGGTGTGAGCCACCACGCCCGACACTGTGGTATGTGGTACTGGTTGCTGCTGGGTGTGAGTCTCCACACCCAGTATTGTTATGTGGTTACCGGGGAATCGAACCCTGGCCCTTGCGCTTGCAAGACAGGCGCCGGAACCACTGAGCTAACTCCCCGGCCAATACTATCTCATTTTTTGCAAAAAGAGAGAAAATATTTTTGTGGGGGAGATTCTGTATGAGTAAATTTCAAGATATTATCACTGTTACTGCTGGGTATTGGAATGATAGCTAATTTTTACTTTTGTCTTCATATTTTCCTGTGTGTGTGTGTGTGTGTGTGTGTGTGTGTATGTGTGTGTGTAGAGAGAGAGATAGCCAAGTTAGCTTCTTAAAAAACATAGCAGTTTATGCTCATACCGTACATCTTATTTTTTTTCAAGGAAGATGTAGTATTTTATGATTGTAAAACATCCAATGAAAGTATTTCCAGAAGCATTTAGCAGATTAGTCAGATATTAGTGCTACTCTTCTCCTCTAAAAGATTATGTTTCTTAGCCATTCGAATTCTGCCTCTCATTAGACTTTACCGTTTCCTGGGGTCTTTCAAGCACTAGGTTAGAAACACTAAGGTCACACAGGTGTGTCCCCCTCCACCGGCTCAGGGACGCAGTGTACAGTGGTCACCAGTCTCAAACAATGGTCAGACCTACAGGTCTTAGGTGGGTGTCAGTTCCTTCCAAGGACCTCACAAACCCTGACTTCCTCCTTCACAACTCGTACCCTCTGCTTCCAGTGTGAGGCTGGAAATGGGATTCAGCCTTGCCATTTTCCCTAATGTCTTCCTTTATAATAAAAAAAACCCATAAAACTTTTCCAAACAATTTTCCTTAAAACTGGGTTTCATCAAAAAATAGTAGAATGTTCTTAATTTTTTTTTCAAATAATAAAACATTAGACAGCAAAAGGGGAAAAGTTTTTCATTTCAGAATTAGTTCTTTTTTTTTTTCTTTTATATCCTGATACATTTCTGTTCAGGGAAAAAAATAAATGAATTCACTGGGTTACATTGTTTCTTTCATTCATACATGAAATTTATCCATAGCTCCTCAGCTTACTGAGTTGAAGTATTTAAAAACAATCTTATTAGTAGTGATTTAGAAAATTTTGTCATATACATCAAGATGTATTCTATCACTTAATATTTAGGTCACACCTAATATATGGACATTCTGCAGCAAGCAGTTTTTATTTGTTTGCATTAATATCTTTAATCTGCTCATGACTTTTAAAAATAAATTTAACATTTACTTCAACAAAGTTTTTCCAAACAATCCTTCAACTATAACTAAATTGATGCTTTTCAGCTCATCCCCATGTTAAAATGTTGGGCTTAATTGTGCCTACAGATCCTGGAGAAGGCCTGACGAAGTCTGCTCTTGTTCAAGATGGGAATACACCCTGAGGAGTTCTTCTACTTTATCTCTTTTCTACTTGGTCTCCTCTGGAAGCTGCATCACTACATTTCACCCTGAATTAGTGGCTTGACAACTGACAAGTAGATACCTGAGTTTTTAAATTTCCTACCTGACCTAAATTTTCAGCTTCCCATGTTTCAGTGGGAAACAAATTGTCAGTACCCTGGTTAAGCACTTGTTTTCTTTTTCTTTTTTTTTCTTTTTTTTTTATAATCATAGAATTTTTTACTGGCAAAGACTACAGAGAGAATCTTTGCTTAGAATAATTTCTAATGTCACTTTTCTCCAACAAAGAAAGATAGAATCTCAGGGACCCCAGCCTAGATATGCCATTTGTTACCCATCTGTCCCCAGTTACGTCAAAACTCTCACACTCTCCCCTCCCTCACAGAGCACCAGAGACCCTATTTCTTCTAGTTAGTGATTTTTTTATTTTTATATTTTGACCTGACTCTTCTCTCATTTCATACAAATGAGAGATAAACTGAGCATCATTTTCCTCAAGGAAATCATCAACTTCCCTTCACTGACTTGTCATCAAATCCTCTCTGATGACACTAGGAACTTGTGCTTTTGCTACAGTGTGGGCTTCTCCTTAACTTAGAAACTGCTTTATCAACTTAAAAATATTTTTTTTGTTTGTTTGTTTGTTTTTTGGGTTTTTTTTGAGATGGGGTCACACTTTTATGGTTCAGGCTGGCCCTGAACTCAGCCTCAGACTCACATCACAGCAATCCTCCTGCCTCTGCCTCCTGAGTGCTGGGATGACAGGCGTGAGCCACCACGCCCGGCACTGTGGTATGTGGTACTGGTTGCTGCTGGGCGTGAGTCTGCACGCCCAGTATGGTATGTAGTTACCGGGGATCAAACCCAGGTCCTTGCCCTTGCAAGACAGGTGCCGGAAACACTGAGCTAACTCCCTGGCCCAACTTAAAAATATTTTAAGCAAATGTGTAGGTGTTCCTCCGTAAACTAGTCCCCGTGTCATAAGAGTCCTGTTGTAATGACTATTATTTATAACTTTAATAAAGCAGTCATTTCTGAGACATTATCTTTTCTTTGTGAGGACTTTAAGGGGGAAAATGCTGATTTCAGTTTTCCAGGTGAAGAAACTGAAGTTCGGCAATTTAAGTAACTTAGCTAAGATGTGACAGAGCTGTAGTTCAAAATTGTGTCTCTGACGCTGAAGCGACTCCTTCTTCTGTACTAAGATGATTTCCATGAATTTCACATCCCCACCAGAGGTCCATGTAGATCTTCTCTGATTTCACGAACAAATACACCAATGTAGGTGTACACTTAACACTTGGCTCTAACAACCTGTGCAAAATGAGACTGATGTGGCTCGAACTATATGCAAGCTTCTCTTCAATTCCTTTTAGTTGGTCTCCTCAATCCTTCCAATTGCACCCCTTTATCTTCCAGGAGTTTAAAGTCTTATGTGGTTCCTTGAGCTAACATGACTTTTCTCTGCTTTCTAAATAACCTAATTATTAATTTATTCCTTTTCAGTATGGCAGCAAACCAAGGCATCAGGAGCAGTTTGTCAGAGGATCCAAAGATTATAGAATAATTATTTTCTCAGAAAGTGAACAGCTGAGCTTCTTGAGTGAGACTTGTGAGTGGGCTCATCTTCCCAGCCTTTCATTGGTCCTGGAGGAGGAAATGCTGGTCAGGTGACATTTCACACCAGTTCTAACTTTGCTGTTCCCTGGAGCACTAACTTAATCCCTGGCACTGGAAAAGAAGCTTCTTCAGGTCTGACTATAATTAAAGGAACAGATTGGAGACAGCATCAAATTGCATCATAGGGGGAAGAACATAAAGAATAATGAACTAAATGGAAAGAAGGGGGGATCTTACAGAAACAGAAAACTAACACTAGGTTGATATATTTTTATCGTTTAGTTCTTGTGAGGTAATTTTATTCACCATTTCCTAAATTAATCATCAAATCGAATTGCTGCTTAGAAAGTCCACTCCATCCCCAAAACATCTCCAGGGCCTTCATAGGTGATTCTGATGTGTGTACATAACAGTGGTACTCCCTAATGGGTTCCACAAATTGCTGTCTCCAACCCCAGCCATGTAGGGTCGTATTTCAGTTTCTGCACAGCAGGTTTCTGCTTCTTTAGCAGCCTAATCTTCTCCTGAGGCCCCTTGAGATTTTTGGACCCTGTGATTTGAAGATAATGCTTTTGAGAAATCAACATCCTTTCAAGGCATTCTTCACTAAGAAGCTACTATTGTAGTCATCGCTATTATTATTATTTTTTTAAATGTAAATTAATCTTTTTCATATAAGAAAACTGAAGTCAAACTCATTAGTCAAACACCTTAAAATTTAATTTAATTGCAGATTGACTCTGCTTTGTCCAGAATCTAAATTATCTGTTCCTACATGCCAGGGATGTGGTTCCTTGTTCAGTGTTCCCTTATTTCCTGTAGGTCTCATATTTCACATTTTCCCCCATTTTACTCCATTGTTGTTTATTTTCACTGGCCACTTAAAGTGTTTTTCAGAACACAGGAGGATATAAATAAACTGAATATCTGGAAAAGAGCCTAAACCAATAATTAGGATTTGATTGTTTGAGTCAAATTTGAATATTTTCAACATAAAGCAATGGTAAATGTTGAAAAAAATAGATATATTGAAGCTGATTTAAACCTTACACAATATAGACATGCATCAAAATATTATGTGGTGCCTCATCAATGTATACAATTTTTATGTTTTTACATATCCATTATAAATGCATTCAAATTTAAAATAATATTTGTCATTAGTTGCAGGATCTGAAAGAAGTCACTTAAACATTGTGAACTGGTCTTAGTTTCCTCACCTGGAAAATTATACAGTTGGATAAAATGATCCATAAGACTTATTCTCCATCATTCTGACCTTGGTGTAACAGAACTGCCAACCAAAGGAACAAATAAAAACAGGAGGACCTGGGCTGGGGATTTAGCTCAGTGATTCTGGCACCTGTCTTGCAAGCACAAGGACCCAGGTTCGATCCTTGGTAACCACATACCATACTGGGTGTGGAGACTCATGCCGGGCAGCAACCAGTACCACATACCACAGTGCTGGGCGTGGTGGCTCATGCCTGTAATCCCAGCCCTCGGGAGGCAGAGGCAGGAGGATTGCTGTGATGTGAGTCTGAGGATGAGTTCGGGGCCAGCCTGAACTACAAAGCAAGACCCTGTCTCAGAAAACCTAAAAAAAAAAACCAGGAGGGCCAGGGATTTATCTCAGTGACGTCACGCTGGCCTTGTAAGTATAAGGTTCTGAGTTTGTTCACTGATGCAAAACAAACAAATAAACAAACAAAACAGGAAATATCTCAATGACAGCAGGGCCTCGTGTGGTCACCTGACACTTATGATCCATTCCTATTTCCCTTTATTGTGTATTTCTGTACTATGTAGACTGCAACCTAAAAAAGTTATATTTCCCAGATTTTTCAAGTAGGGACCTAAATGTACAATTTAGATACATCTACATGAGATTTCAAAAGTGGAAATGAAGCAGAAACTATCTTAGTGTCTTGTTTTTTCAGTTCTTGTTAGGAGACAATACCAGAGAAATGTGTAGAGTCTTCAGCTTCACTTGGCCGGAGCAGCTACAAGGATGGTGGATCTCATGGTTCCTGTTCCAGGGCCACTTGCCACATTTTGATGGGAATCATGTGGAAGCAGTGTGACAGTGGTGCTTGTGGCTCTGAAGTGTGGCTTTCTTACTGCTCCTCTCATATTTTGCAGTAGAAAGTGCAGCATCTCAAGGGGATCACCTCTGTGGTATTCTGAAAGTCACTGGTGGTCTTCGTTTAATCCTGCTATTCTATTCCAAAATAGTTCTATAAGCTTCTAGCTCCTTGAATCAAATACCTTTGTCCTTGAAGTTGACTGTACTACCCAAAAAGTTTCTACTTTGATATAGGAATTATTCTGAGCTGAAAATAATTGGGGTACTCCAGATGTGGGAAAAATCTACACCCTACTTTTCTACCTAAAAATAAAAAGACAGGATATAAATTTCCCTTTCTAGTGATGTTCTTTCACATTCTCCCCAGGCCACAAAAATCTCATTACTAAAGACGTATATAAACATATGTATATATATATATACCTTACTGAAATAAGCTTTATGTTCCACTAGTGTCCCCTGGTGTACTCACTTTATTGACTGCTCCGAAATGCCAAATCAAATTTTTTTTCCTTACCTTGTCACCTCTCCACAAATCCATTGCTTGTTGCTAAAATGGTATGGAAGCTCTCGGTCCTAAGAGCTTCCTCGAGTTTTCACTCTTTTCTGGGAACCCCCACAAGCACATCAGAAATAAATACTACCATCAAAAATAACTTATATGCCTTTCTTTCATTTTAACTAGCTTAATTCCAGCGTATCAGTGGGTACAAATAAAACTACGAAGAGGAAATCCTTTTTCTAGCTTGTGCTTATTCTTTTTTATTTTTTTAAATCTTTATTGGTACATTACATATACGCATCATGATTGCACTGCATAATGGGGATTTGTACCAGTATAAGCCACAACTTAATTCTCATTTTTTCCCCATAGCCCTACCCACCCTACTGCCCCCACATATACATAAAATTTGTTTCCTTACTTTTTTGTTATAATCTCATTATTCTTCCCCCTTCACCCTATTTTACTTTGAGCATTTTCTATTTCACAATATACAACATACAAGTCTAGGACTCATTTACATCTTTATTTTCTCATACCAGAGAAAAGATGCGATATGTACCTATCTGTGACCTATTTATTTCACTTATGAGTATATCCTCAAGATA
>PVIR01039805.1:0-13708 GCA_004026965.1 Petromus typicus
CTGACATAGATTTTTAAGCTTAGTGAATACCTCAGTTAGTTTCTCATTACTGGAAGAAAATAGCCAACACCCATGAGTTAAACAAAGAGAGATTTATTTGGGCTCACAGTTTGTAGAGATTTCAGTCCGTAGTTTCTGGCTCCAAAGCAGATGGGCATGACAGAGGAGAAATAGCTCATGGCCTGGCAGACATGAGGAAAAGAGCAGCCAAGGGAGAGGGTGAGACATACGTATGTCCTTCTGGGCCACCTCACCATGTCCCATAGCACACCTGTGATCCAGCCACCTCCGGAAGCCCCACCTATGAGCACATGAGGTTGTGATGGGACAGCTAGGTATGAACAGTAGCAATGAAGGTTAATTTATCAAATTGATGAAAGCATATAATTTAGCTTTTTTAAACATCCCTTAAAATTGAGAATCTTTGAATATTAAACCAGATTTATATCTATACAAGTTAGTACAGTGTTGCATAATCGCTTGGTTTTGAAAAACAGCTTAAACTGTAATAGATCATGAAATCCTGAAGTAGCTTATTCTTACATATTTAAAATTTTATAATTTAAGTGTCATTTGGGAAAAATGCTGAGGATATATTTTGATTAATGCATTTATATTATTTCTAGGAAACATCTTAATTTATGATTCACTAGTCTTCGACTTAGTTTTCTTTCAACTTTCATCACTGTTTCATGCCTAGAAAAAAGTTTTTAAGTTATTATAAGTATTTTAGTGTCTGAAATCAAAGGTAGAATTTAAGATTTTTAAAAATTACACAAATTGTACAAAATGTGATAGAATATTTCATGAAGATATTGTCAAGTTCAGGACTATCCTGGATTACACAGTGAGACCTTGTCTTCAAAACAAAAACAACCAAACAAAAACAACACCAAAACCAAGCGGACGGGGGGAGGCAGTAGCCAAAAAACAGCATCACTGGACTCAGAAGCACTAGGCCATTAGAATGTGATACAGGAATTCATGAACTCTAAACCTTTGGCTAACAGGAATTTGATCTTTTTAAAATGCTTGGTGCAAGTTCTACTACCATTCTGTCTATAGAGGAACAAATGAAATGCTTTAGTTCTGAACACCTTGATTAGATTGCTTTATCAGCTGTGTACCTTTGCTCCAGCAAATAGCACTAAGAAAACAGACTTTTCTCTATAAATGAAACTGGAAAAAAATTGACCTTTAACGTTAAAACGGTATTCAGTTTGGAAGTGTGAAGATAGTTTTGTTTTCTATCTAAATGATGACGTGCCAGTGAAGTCCAGTTCTAAATGATTAAATACAAGTGAAGTATAGGGAAGTATTCCAGATTGAAAAGGATGTTTCACAAAATAATGAAATTTGTCTCACTCATCCCTGTGTTCCCGTTTATGTAAATGTCAGAACCATGTAAATCTATTTGGATTTTAAAACTTTCATAATAAGAGTTTGTAGAATATCCTGGAGTGAACATGTTATTACATATACCTTGGATCTTTGTGAGCCTCTAGACCTGAGATTTATGTGTAAGATGTTCTTTAAAAGAACTAATTAAAAGGATATTAAATTAATTCCTTTCTATGAGTAGTTTTCAAAAACTTTCATAAAATATTACTGGTCAATGAGTGGAAAGAATTATTTTAATGTAAAAATTAATATTTTTATACTTTTAATAATCTATCAATAATATATTGTGCTTTTAGGGGCATTTTCTTTCTTACTGCTTTAATATTTTGAGTATTATAGTTCTTTTTATGACCTTCCCTTTAATTTTGGTTTCAGTTTTATGAATATTTAATTAACTGAAAGTTCAACAAGTCCATGTCCCAGAAAGAAAATATGCTTTAGCTTCATTTAGAGATCTGTCTCATTCATGAAAGTCTATATGAAATTTACTAAAATTTTGTTATGAGTACTATGTAAATTTATATATATATATATATATGTATGTATATATATATGTATGTATGTATGTATATATATATATATATATATATATAATTTAAATACAACAGGAAAATAGATTAAACTATTACTTGTAAAGTGATTTAAATAAAACCTTACCTGATTTGGTTTTCAGTAATTTAAACTGATTGTTTTTTCATTTAATAATGAAAAAAAATAAATACTTTGTTTTTTAAAATTAAGAAATACTTACAAAAATACAGCTTACAAAACTTACAAAAATATAGCTGTTTCAAAGTGACGGTTTGTTCCGGGTGTGTTCATTAATAACAGAAGTACTGGTATTTTTCAGTAATCTCTGAATGACCTAGATGTTGGAATTATTAGATGACAATTGTAAAGTGCCTATTACACATACATTCCAAAAGATGTAATATGTTTATAATCAATGAAAAGATATGGAATCTCAAGAGAAGAATAAAAAATGTGAAGAAGTATCAAATATAAATTTTGTAAATGAAAAGTATAGTAGCAGTAGGAAAATTCACGGCATTAGGTAAGAGCTAAATGAAAAAATAGAAATTATCCAATCTGAAGAAGAGAGGAAGATGTTTTTTTCTGTTTTAATAACTTCTGAACATGTGAGACAATTTCAAAAGCTGTAACATGTGTGCAAGTGGAGCCTCATATGGGAAAGAATACCATAATGGAGAAGAAAAAAACTGAAGAAAAATGATAGAAACCAAAAATGATAGAAACCAAATTTTGTGGAAGATACATTTTCAGGTTACAAACTCAAAAATTTCAACATTCTGTAAAAGGACAAACTGGAAGAAGTGAGTGCCTGAACATAGCAAAATCAAAGTCATAAGAGCCAGCTATATAGATGAAATTATGAAAACAGTAAGAAAATAGATACAGAAGAACAACAATTTGAAGAATCACTTGCAGATTAGAAGTCATCAGTACTTAAGACTATTGTCTTTAAAGTGAACAATAAAAATCGTTTATAGAAAAATAATCTGTCAACCCAAGGGAATAGAGTCAAGAAAAACTGCTCTCTAGAGTAAAGATATATTTAAGATGTAGAGTAAAATCATAGTTGGTGAGAATAATTTGTTCGAGAAACATGCTTGTAATCCAAAGCACTTGTATATCAAAGGTAGTTTCCTCCTCAGCGGTAACAGAAACTTAGATGATTCATGACGCAAAAATATTCATCAAAAAATGAAGACAGTATCATAATGGAAAATACAAAGAAAAATAAATTAACCTGCACTCATTTGAAAATTTTCATGGCTAGTGTTTGACAGATAAAAGAGGAGGATTATTGTGTAGGATAACCTTCACTGTCACTGACAGAATCACTGATATATATTGGCTTAAATGGAATTTTTTTTCATTTATGCAACTAGCAAGGGACATATACATTGACACTTGCTTTTGTCTCCTTTTGAGTGCAGTGAAAATGTGATAATGTGGCATGGCATTTTTATTAAACAGACTTATCTCACATTGCTACCACCTTACTTGGGGGTGCTTTTCTATAAAATTTTGCATTTGCCCATATTTTACACATCTCCCTAGTCTCATCTGAAGTGTGGCATTCCTTTGCCTTTTGCTCCTCCTCCTCTGCAGATGGGATCTGGATGACCTCTTGTTGTTGGAAAGTTATCACTCACTGGCCTGCAGCGAAGGCTGGGGAAAGAGGGAGAGTGAATCAGTGGTCCAGTGGTCATCACGTTGACACTCAGCATCATGCACTACTCATAGTGCAAGACATTGCTCATTTATCAAGTTAAAATTTATTAGAAATGTTTGCTCATTTTGTGGGACACTCACAGAACAAGTTACTCACAATCCAAGGGTTTACTGTATTCAGATTAAGTTAGGATGTGTAACACCAGTTTTGCATTACAAAGTTTTTTAAATTATTTGAGATGAAGACAAATGATATGGGAGATAGGAAGATCAGGCCTTTGCAAACTGACGTAACATTAACTATGGAATAGATAACTAAATATACATTAAAAACTTTTAATTTTTTGTAATACTCTTTGAAACATCATTAAAATATTGCCATGGAAGTTTACAGTATATTACAATGGCAGTAACCTGACGATCAGTGGGGAATAAACATATGTGTTCCAAAGTCCTTAAGTTTTGTAAGAAGTGATAACATGAAAAAATAAGGGCTGTTCGTCACAGAAATGTCAAGGAAAGTCAGTGGATAAAACAGTCTCCTCAAAAGTTGGTGGTAGAAGGGCCGGGGATTTAGCTTAGTGGTTCCGGTGCCTGTCTTGCAAGCTCAAGGACCCTGGTTCGATTCCCTGGTTAACCACATACAATACTGGGCGTGGAGACTCACGCCCAGCAGCAACCAGTACCACATACCACAGTGCCGGGCGTGGTGGTTTACACCTGTATTCCCTGTACTCCAGAGGCAGAAGCAGGAGGATCGCTGTGATGTGAGTTTGAGATTGAGCTCAGAGCAAGCCTGAACTACAAAGTGAGACCCTGTCTCAAAAAAAAAAGAGAAAATATAAATTAAAAGTTGGTGGTAGAACAAATAGGTATCTAGATTTTTAGGGTAGAGATAAGAGTCAGCATCCACCCTTACTCATATTACACACAAGTACATTCTTAGAAATTGAATTTAGATCTAAATGTCAAATCTAAAACAGGAAAAGTCTTGGTTTAATAAGGCAGTCCAATAAAATTATTACCAAAACATTTGAACAAATGCTTTATAAAAGAATATCTACAAATATCCAGGAAAGATACAAAGATACCACCATTCATCACCAGGTATATGCCAATTAAAACTATGAAGTACCATTATACATCAGTTTAGTTGGTTCACAGTTAAGACGGACAGTACCAAGTAATGGCTTGAGTAGGAAGCATTAGGAATGTAAGAATGCAAGATAATACATTGTAGGGTAAACTATTTGGAACTGTTTTTTAAAGTTAAAAATATATTCACCATAACAATAGGCCATTCATCTTTCAAATATTTACCCAAGAAAAGTCAAAGCTTACCTTTTACAGACTTACATACACATGTTCATAGTAGAATTATTCTCAATAGGCTCAAACTGAAAACCACTCACATGTCTACCAGCAGGTGAATGGATAAATAAGTCAGTTTGTTGAGGAATCATGAAAAGTGAAATAACCCCCTAAATGGCATCGTAGTATATGATCTTATTTTAAAGTGCTGTATTATAAAATGCTCACATATATATTATAGACATATACATATACAAATACATGCTTATCTACCAAAACAAAAGACTAGATCCTGGGGCTAATGGACAATGCAAGTTATATTGAAGATTCTATTCTGTGTCTTCATTATGGTATACAGTAATCAAAGTATATAACGTTTTATACTTTAAATGGATATAGTTTATTATTCTCAGTAAATTTAGGAGGGTTCAGTAGATACACTGAAAGCAGAAAGCAGAGTATTTCCGCTTTCTGGAAAAGTACCAAGATACAAAAGACCAAGAAAGGAAAGATTAGAAGAAAACGGATGAAAATAGAGGAATACTAGTCTGGAAACTTCAGCATCTGATCATAGAAGCTTTAGGAAGACAGGCTGTGGAGACAGAAGAAACAGCCATCAAGAACACTCCTGTAACTGAGAGACAGGGCTGACTGGCTGGGTGGATGGCTGCACGCCGTGTCCCATGCAGATGGTGGAGAGAGACCCGCTCCGAAGCACAGCAGCGTGCACTTTGGGGAATGGTGATGCAAGATGATTGTACAAACTGACAGGAAAAAGGAAAAGGAAACAGAATCATACAGATTGAACAGCCCCGATCTAAAAATCTAAATCCAAACGTTCCACAACCTAACACCTTGAGGCTTATGTTGAAACTAAAAAGTTTCAGATTACCGAGAATTTTGGATTTTTTGATTAAAGATATTCAGTGAGTAAAGTCAATGCAAATAACATTGTAAAAGCTCTGAAATCTGAAGTACTTCTGTCCATTTCAGGTAAGAAAGATTCAACTTGCGTTAGACTTCTGAAAGGCAAATACTAGATGCTTGAGAACACGAAATGTCATTTTCTCTTTAGGAAAAGCGTTTTTTTAAAACGCTTTTAATTATATTGGCATTTCATCTACCCAGCTAATATAAGAAAAGTGAAGACATTGAAGTTTATTAGTGAGTCTGCTTTTCTAAAGAGTTATATCCAGAAAGGTAAATGCTAGAAATTAAAAAGTTTAAATATATTCAGCTGAACACAACTGCTTTTTCATTATATTTCGATAGATACTAAAAGGCAAAGAATAGAATTTTACATGAATCACGATCTACTGATCAGGTTGAAGAGAGTCCAGATATACACAATCTTAAGAGCTACATTTTTTATGAAGCTTTCTCAGGACAGTCCTGGGCGATGTACCCTCCCACAAAGAGGAAGAGCAGTAGAGCAAGACAAGGAGAGGTGAGGCCCGCAGGAAGCAGGATCCGGTTCAGCAGTGCGGTGCAGGGTGTCAGCTGAGGGACCTTCACACTGATGGGCCTAAGAGAAGCGTTCTGGAGATGGCTCCTCATTTCTTAATGAGTTAGGGTTGGGGCCTTCTCCCTAACAAAAAACTGGGGTGAGGGCATTAGTGATCAAGATGTAGATAATCAGATAATCAGGCAAATAGAACAGAAAGCAATTGTTCTTTGGGGAATTGTGTGGAAAGGAACAACACTGGCTCAAAGTTAAGGCCCAGCTGCCAATAACTTGGGCATATTTCAAGTAGTGGGCACACTCAGTGTTGGCATTACTGAAATTACAAGGCCTCAGTATTGAGAGAGACAGGAGGGTGCTTTCTGGGTAGTCGCTATCAGAAACAGAACTAACTCTGTGTCTTTTAAAGAGGAGGTAACTAGTGGGACTTCCAGAAAATCTTTTTTTAAACATCAACTTACAGATTGACACAGAAGTAAATTCCCAATGATATGAAGTGATTATGTGCTAAGAATGGGCAAGAGGATACATTGTTATATTCTTTGTTTTAAGGTAAAAACCAAAAGTGTTGATATTAAATCATTGAAGAGATAAAGAGTTTTAAGTTTCTGAACCATGACTTGTAAGCTTTTGATTAATTTGCAGTCATTTAACAAATTAAGATAAATATTGTATTTAGTGTTCCAAAAAAACCACACCTGTGAAGTACATTGAACCCTCAAATTACATCTAGCCTGAGAGACAAACAGCTTGAGTTAATTAGGTTAGCAGGAGATTCATCTGCCTCTTGTTATGTATAATGGACCCCCGTGAACATCCAGATCTCAGCTACATTGAATGTCCACCAGCCCTTGGGAAACAACGGAGTCCGTAAGTCAAGGGTCTGCTATCTTGCGTTCTGTCTGCCCAGCTGGGGCAAGTAAATGAACACATAAAGGTTTGTTATTAAGTCCACTTCCTTTTAAGAATCATATTCAGTAGTGAAATTAAAAGATTAAATATATTTAGCCAATCATACTGAATTATTACTTTTAGATAGATGTTAAAATGCAAATAATACAATTTTTCTGTAAATAAAGTACATTTATTCATTCATGTAATATATATTATGTATCAACTTCCCTAGTATGTATGATCATATGAATGTTGAAAAATAGTTTTAAGGAAAGTAAAAACAATTAGGATGTGTACATGTACCAGCTCCCCACAGTGAATTTAAACTTTATATACTGAAAACGTGTACTGGTAAAAATTAAAAGTACTGAAGTGGTCTCAAAGGAGCAGTCACTAATGTGTCTTCTAGAGTGCTTTAAAGTAAATGAACAAAAACTTGTTCTTCATAGTATCTATGTGTAGCCAGAAAAAGGCAAAATGCTTTGTTAAACAAATAATTCAGCCTCCTGAATGTCTTCTCACATAAAGAAATGCACAGCTCTGCTGTGGTTTAGTTTGGGAACTGTAGTGATTGTAGCAAGTATATTAATTTAAAGAGAGTTTTGAGTTTTGTGACAGTTCCAAAATATAGACTGTTTTGTCCAAACATCATTTGTTTGAGTTTTTTTATAAATGTGTTCAGAAGAGAAATAAAAGGAATGCATTTTAATATAACATTTTTATTTCATTTCATATTTGCTGTTTAGCTCGTTAAACTTTATCAATGCAAGTAATTTTGGAATTTTAAATGTAAAAACTTTCAGGCAAAGAATTATTATCAGTTTAATGGAGAAATTAAAATGCACAGTGTTTGTGATTCTCCTGAACTTGTGTAATCTCTGTATATCTTACAGTTTTATAAAACAGCATGTGAACGTACGTGTTTAAACTCATAATAATGTTCTCAGAGATGCAAGGCAAGAGTTTAGGTGCTAAGAAGTTTGAAAATATTGGGGCCGAGGATTTGGCTCAGTGGTTCTGGCGCCTGTCTTGCAAGCGCAAGGACCCAGGTTCGATGCCCGGTAACCACATACAATACTGGGTATGGAGACTCACCCCAGCAGCAATCAGTACCACATACCACAGTGCCAGGTATAGTGGCTCATGCCTGTAATCCCAGCACTTGAGAGCCAGAGGCAGGAGGATTGCTGTGATGTGAGTTGGAGGCTGAGCTCATGGACTCTGTCTTCAAAAAAAAAAAAGAAGTTTGAAAATATTTCATTAAATTTTCAATTTTTTTGCTTCCTTCACATTAAAAAAAAAGCTTAACTGTGATCAAATGGATACTTGTCTTTATATTCATAAGTAGTAAGTATATCAAGGTGGCAACCATTAAGTTTGCCTCTTTTACCATCTTAACTTTATTTTTTTGTATTTTTGAAATGGAGTCTCACTATGTGGTCCAGGGTGGTCTCAAAATCATGAGTCTCCCACTACAACTTTGCACATAGCTGGCATTTACATATTAGGAGCTTAGAAAGGTGCATTTTCTGAGCTCTTGGAATCCAGTGATCACTGAGGCTTGGTCTCAGAGTCTACATTTGACTCTGTATCTCTGAACTCCCCCACCCCCCCATCCCTGTAAATGCTCTCTAACCAGATGCTCTGTGAACTGAAGGCAGGATCCAGGGTGTACAGTATGGTAGCATGTGTTCTGTTCACAACGGTTTTCTTTGGGGTAGGGATGGAGAGGTATGACTGCATCGCTCCAACCCTTTAATCCTAAATAGTCCTTTCCATATGCTACGTCATTAGTTAACTAGCCAGAATAATTCCATTTGCCCTGACATTTGGTTAAGCATCTACATTGTATAAAACAAAGTATTAAGTTTCTGATAGATAATTAATGTATGAAAATTCACAATTTTTCTTATATGTGTAAATACTTAGGATAGGTTAATTGTGCTAAGTAAACCGTGTATGTTTGTGTGTGTGTGTGTGTGTGTGTGTGTGTGTGTGTATGTTTAAATTTTGCAGTAAAATTCTTTTAATATTATTTTAATACCTCCTGAGACAAAATGACAAAACAGTGCTAATGAAAAGTACAAAACAACTAGAAGAAAGATATTAGAACCATTAAGGAAAAAGTTTTCTTTCAGCTAGGCAAGGCTGCATCTTTACAATTTTCACTCCGGTTAGGAGGTGCAGAGGAGAATCAGAAGCAGGAGCCCTGTGATTTGAAGTGTATTACATAAAAACAATTGCAAATAAGTTTCTAGTGTTTCATTAGCCTCTCTTTCCTTTTTGAAAATCCAAAGAGAAAAAGGCATTCCTTTGTGAAAAGATGCTTGCATAATGATGCATTAGAACTTCTTGATTAGGAGTACAAAGTACAAGTAATTAACTTTCAAAATCACACTGAAAGATTTACATTACAAGAGAAATTTGTAGATCATATCACTAAGTTAGGTTTCCTGGAATTTTAAAGGTTATCAAACACTAGCAAAGACTCAGAGAGTTGTATACCTGTGTCCAAAGTACTGTTATTCACAATAAAAAGAAAGAATTCACATGTCCACCAGTGAATGAATAGATAAACAAAGTATGGTTTGTATAAAGCCTCAATTTTAAACTATCATGGTTATTCTTGTGGAAATCTTACCACCAAAATGATTGGTATTGGGAATGTTGTCAACTTATTCTATGAAGTATGGGACTTGTACTACCAGTAGCAAGAAGTTTCAATATGAATATGACAAGTAATTTTATCAGTTAGACTTTTCAGATTATCTGAATATTTCTGTGTGCTCTTATGATAGGTAGTTAAATTCCCTTTCAGTATGATAGAAATGAATGTGACTGTTTTACGAGGTGTGTATCTGTTGTACCAGGGAGCTACATCAGAGGGCCCCTTTTCTACCAGGGATTAGTTTGATAACGTTGTACAGCTGTATTCCTAAGTAAACAAAACAGTACTCAGAAGTAAGTATATGAAGATGCCAAGTGTGGTTTAGGAAAAGTCATTTAAGAAATTGGACTAATAGGTTTAGGGAATATGAATCACAGCAGAGGTAAAAAGTGCTGTAGTCCTTTTGAGAGTGCATCATCGGGTCATAAAATATCTAGACAAGAATGAAGAATTCTCTTTAGATAAAAAATACTCTTATGAGAATAATAATGACTTTCATTAATATATGACCATCAGAAAAGATAAAAGTTGCTGTTTTGTATGAATGTTAATAAAACAAGATCTGCTTTTATATTGTGATGTAAACATCACCATATTAGATGTTTTACTCAGAATAGGTTCGGGATAAGCCTTGCATAAATTTCACATCTGTGTATAGCTTTACCATACTAATGAGCTGTCAGAGAGAAAATTTAGATAAATGACTAAATTGTCCTTAAAAACAACAAAAGAAGTAAAGAAATATATTGTTAAAGCTATCAGTTTATATTGATTATTTATGTTGTACGGTGTACTTTTATGATCATACTGTCACTGGGTATGGTGGCTCACGCCTGTAATCCCAGCACTCAGGAGAAGAGGCAGGAGAGTTGCTATGAGTTTGAGGCCAGCCTGTACTACATAGTGAGCTAAGAGCCAGCCTGAACTGTAAGAAAGTGAGACCTTATCTCAAAAAAAAAATTATATATCATACTGTTTCATTATGTAGAAACCTCAGATTTGTTCTACCATCTATAAGACAGTTGAGAATCAGTTATCTTTTTAAATACTGAGGCATTAATGCCAGTGACATTTTATGTAAATATTACCAAGAAAAATGTGCATATATATACATATATATGCGATATATAAAATACATATTTATATACATATATATATTTACACTTTTCTATTAAAATGTTCATAATCTACAATCATCTAGAAACTTTGGGTCCAGTCAAAGTAATTAAAATGGTGTAGCTCAAAGACATGTTGATGTACACTCTGTGTGTCTACAAGTACAGATAAAGTGTGAAGAAATAATTGAATATTTCTTTCAGGTGAGTAGTCATTTGTTGCTTCTGGGTCAGTTTTCTGATATTGTCATCACTGAGATCTGTGGAAAATATCAGGACACACCCAGCTATGGCATTGTCTCTGGGTCCCTTTGGACCAGGACCCTGTGCTCTTCAGCCACACTGCACACTGGACTGTGTCGCAGTTCTAAACACTCCATCCTACCGCACACCTTTTGCACTATGGCCTCTTCTATACTAAGTATTCCTTTCGTTTTTTTCCATGCTAACTCCTAAAAGCCACTTACTCATCCCTTCCTCAGGGAAGACCCTCATGAACCCCTTGTCATGTTCTCAAAGCTCTGCATACTTCTCTGGAGTCCTTCTCACGATTGTAACCTGATGTGTGTGTCCTGTGTAACCCAGAACTCCAGGAGGAGAGCTGTTGTACTGCCAGCTGCCAGCATAGTAGATGCTCCTTAATTGAACCTGTGAAATGTGTAATAAAGGCTGGCATAATTAGGGGAAAGCAAGCTATCTCATGAGATCAGCAGGTGGGGAAGCAATAAAGTTAGCTCTCCTGCCCTGTGTTAGGGAAGACGGAAGATGTTGTTAGGACGGTGCACACGGCAGTGAGAATAACAGACCATCTTGCATTTCTACTGTGCTTATTAAAGTTCTCTTCCTTCCCCAGTACTGCAGCTACTGAATTGGGAGTCTAAAGTTACTGAGTTTGTTAATTACTTAAAGCACAGACTTAACAGTTCTTACAGAAGCCAAGTTGTTGTGCTCTTGATAGATGTTTTTAATAATATGATGATGGTCTAAGCCAGAGCTAATCTATGCCTGGTGACATAGTAGTTTATGTTCCTAGGAAACATCCAGAGTGAGATTAATTTTAAAAGTGTTTTTCCCCTTGACGTGAAAAAAGGAAAATAATATTATTTAGTGTTAATACCATCCAGCTTAGAATACCAGTGTGTGTGATACTGGGATTCATGTATATATAATTAAACCAGCTGCTAAGGCATCCACTGCCTGAATTAAGGTTTCACAAGCAGCAGAATAGTGACGCCACTTTGCTTTTCCTCAGCAGTGAGCAGGCAGATGTGTATTTTAAAAATATGTTTATAAAAGGAAGAACTACTGGCCTTAATTTCTTAGAAAATTTCCTCTCCACAGAGAGAAAAAAATTCAGTGGATTTTGGCACCTGCTGTACTTAATGATGCACTTTTTAATTTCCTGTATTACTAGAAGTATAACCCTGACATGATGAAACTTACAAACCACCCTGTAATTTATACTCCTGAAATTAATATTGCCCTTTCATATATTCACTTTAGACATCTAGGGACATTCTGAAAATGCTTGTTTAGAATTTTTAAAATTCGCCTTTCAATTCCAAAGGAAAGTCTTTTGAACATTCTCGGGGGAGGCAAATCTTCATCTTTTGATGATGATTAGATTCTTAGAAACTGGAATAAAAGGCAGTTAAAAGATACTCTGTGTAGTTTAAGATCTGTATCACCTAGATCTTAGCTTTATGTTCTCCTTGATTGATATAGTCAAAATGTTTTCTTCCATTCTTATGCATTGGTTAATTTTAATTAAAAGAACTGAATCAGAGATTGGTCATGATGGGGCTGGTCACTGAGTTTGTTATATCCCATGCATCCTTAACTTTCAGAAGTTCTTTATGTTGGCTATGATTAATGTCAGCCTTGTGAAATTTTGCATCCCATGGTTATTTGTCAGTCAGCGGTGGCCTCTAGTTGTCACTTTGATGAACCAGGTTGGTCTTAATATTTTTAGTCCTAAACTTTTGTGCTTTTTATTGCTCAAAGCATTTGTCTCATCACTGGCTATTTTAAAATTTCCTGTGAAAGGTAACAGTTCGTGTCACTCATTGAAAATTAATAGGCCACTTTTAAACGATGTTCCTACATTCAAGTTTCTCTAGAAACTTCAACCATGATTTGTCTACCGACCTCGCCTACAAAGGTTTTACTCACTTTCAAGGGCATTCATAAAGTTGCTTTATGCACTATTATTATTGTATACCCAGTGGAAACTTGGCTTTCAACTTTACTGTGTCATTCTTCGTCTGTGCTATTTAAATCATTGTCAGTGTTTAACTCTACTGAAAATGTGATGTTGTAACTCATTATCATCCCAGTAGGGAAACACACTGGACTTGTGAATGTTTTCATTGCCAGCTCAGATATAGGTCTTGTTTTTCATTAGTTTGGCTTTTTCTCCAATCTCCTCTCCTCCTCAGAAATAGGAGAATACATTTTTATATTTAATATATGGGATATTTAAGATATATTCTTCCATTCTATTAAATGGTCATTTATTTTTATTGTTGTATTTAGTCTAATGTATTTAAATAACACAATTACCCATTTTCTTACTGATGAAGGATTTAGGTGCCTCCATTTCTTAGCTTTTGTGAATAGTCCTGTAACAAACATCATCTTTCCTATCTGTTTACATTT
>PVIR01039806.1:0-13686 GCA_004026965.1 Petromus typicus
AAAAAAAAAAAAAAGTGACTAGGAGACCCTGCTGCTATCTGATCTCAAATACCACACAACTCTGAATCGTGACAGGTTACAGTTTTTCATTTTAATTATTTAACTATTAGTGACTTAGTTGAAGTTTTACAATGTTATTTTTGTGTTTTAAAAAACAGACCAAAATTAGGCATGGTGACATATGCTTTAATCCAGCATTTTGGGAGGCTGAGGTGGGAGAATCCCTAGTTTGAGCTCAACAGGGCAATTTAACATGACTCTATCTCAAAATTTTTAAAGCCATGCTGAGGGGGAGCAAAGTCCTGAATATAATCCCCAGTACTGACACTCGTAAAACAACAACAACAAAAAAGCAGGACCGGGGATTTAGCTCAGTGGTTCCAGCGCCTGTTTGCAAGCGCAAGGGCCCGGGTTCAATCCCTAGTAACCACATACAATACTGGGTGTGGAGACTCATGCCCGGCAGCAATCAGTACCACATACCACAGTGCCGGGCGTGGTGGCCTGAACCACAAAGCGAGACACTGTCTCATAAAACCTAAAAAAAAAAAGGAAAACTTAAAAAGTCCCATTCCTAAGGCCTTTATTATTTGCTGTAGAGCTTTGCTTATTTTCACATACTTATAAAATTCACTAACCAAGCATTCAACAGCAAATCTAAAAACCAGTCTTCGCTGAGAAGAATTACCGTTCCCACTACTTGAGGCATACACTGGTGCCACTGTGTCCACAACATTCCAGAGTCTCAGATTCATTAAATCACTTCAAAAGCACAGAGAAAATGTCCCTAGAAAACATTATCAATCTAGTCATACAGCAAAGTTATGAGACATAAACATAATCTAAAACTGTCGGGTCCAATCTAAATGCACCCTAAATTATAGGATCCTGCAGATTCTGCAGTTTTGTTGTTGTTCTTTCGTTTTGTCTTGAGTGGTACTAGGGACTGAACCCCAGACTGTGTGTGTAGCAAGTACTCTACCACTGAGCTTTGTTCCAAGCAAGCCCTTTCCATTTTTAGACAAAGTCTCATGAAATGGCCAAGGATGGCCCTGAACTTTAAATCTTCCCATCTCAGACTGGAAGCTGAAATTACAGTCATCTGCCACCATGTCTGGCCTTTTTGTAGGATTTTTATAACAGCTTGGGAAAAATTCAAAAGAAAGGTTATATATGCTACAGACTCATGTATGATTGCTCAGTGTTTATACATGAAAAAGCTACATATGCACACTATAATTTTAAAAGAAACTAAAAAACATTCAACATCAGTTATAAAAAGCAGTAAGTTAACAATCAAAGGCAAAAAACATTTTCCTAAACAATCTTTTATACTTACTTGCTACAAAAAACTAAACTGAATTTTATTGGGTAGAACTGACCCCCAAAATACCATTTTCCTTACTCTCTAACTGTTCAAAAGCGCAGGTTCAGTATCTTGGATATAGATTTTTGAAATAAGACTATAGTCAACAAAAAGCAGGAAGAGTTCTGGGGGAGGAAATGGAAGTATGATTCTATGTGATCAATAGTTAACTAACTGGCTAGGAGCAAACCACTTCTGCCTTCATTTTACTTCTTCATCCAAAAAATGGAGGACTTGGCACCTGCGTACTTCCTCTCAGCCTACTGGGAAGCTCAGCCAAAATGATCACATCTGTGTGGTATTTCTGCACGTCTGTAATCTACCTTTAGTGTAGAAGATATTCCTGGGCCCGCCTGCCTCAGAAATTCAGATTCAGCCATGCTGAACTGACCTAAGAGCCTTCTAACTATTCCCTCTACTTTCAGCCTTGTCCTTTAAAATGCACAGGCTCCCAAGTGACATAAAAACACATGCCAAGTGACATCTCTCTCTCATATAATACACTCCAAGGGACATCCAATTCAGGCCCAAGTAATGCATGAGACACTCTCACCTAAAACCACTAAAATCTAGACAAAGTGCATGAGGATGGTCCAAAAACCAGCAATCAATGAGAGAGAGCAAGTGAAGGAAGCAACGCCTGGAGGGCGCTTTCGAGGGTGCAGAGGCCACCAGAAGTAAGCTCAGCTTCCCAGTTCAGATATTGGGCGGAGGGGGGCCCACCAGCCGCAGCGTGGAACATGGTTTTTATGGTCATGCATTCTAAACAGAGCAGAGCAGCGAGCACTGTGACGAGCACTGCAAGATCAGGGTCCCCTTAAGTTATGAGCTGGAATAGTCTAAAAGAAAGGTCTGCTTACCAGTGTGATAGCCAGAAGGTGCAGGACTTGGCTCCCCACTGGGGAGTGTACAGGAGCCCCATGCCTTGTGTTACTATCATGAGGACACAACAGGTGTAAATCACCACAATGCACAAAACATAGAAATACACAATAACACACCTGGGAGGCAAAGAGTTCTGAAAACTGCCTTTTAGTGTAATTAGCTATAACCACATACAAGTTAATTCTATTAAGAATAAACTGGCTCACAAGCATCCTGACATTTTAACGACTGTGCCTTGCGAGCCCCAGGCCGAATGGGGAACCTCCTCTGCCTGGTCTCCAGGCCAAGCACAGTGCCAGGGGTGCAGCCTTGGAGCCTGGACCCCAGATCTGCTCAGCTCCCACCCAACAAAGACAAAAGGCAAGGCTCAAAACAACAAGATAATCTGTGGTCATACAGGATCAAACTGTGTCCTACAACAGAGCTCAAGGGTATGTATACGGCCTGGGCTTGATTCCCAGCACCACCAACCACAAAACATAAAGAATAAGTTTTAGGAATGCAGGAGCACCCAATAACCAAACTGGTGAGAGTGAGAACGCCAGGCACCTAGTCAAAATATATCAAAAATACAAAAATACCACTTGTTATGAAAAAACGCAATCAACAAAACAGATTTGTACAGGTCAGTTATTAGATATAAATACGAAGTTAGTTTCAACTACAGTTGAAAAAACCAGGCATAGACTCATATACACATAATCCCAGCTACTCAGGAAGCTGAGGTAGGAGGATCCTGAATTCAAGACCAACTTGGGTATCACAAAGAGATACTCATCTCAGAAAACAAACAAGCAAATAAAAATCAGAAAAACCTCATGAATACATCAGTCTATTCAAAAAGGTGAATAAAAAAATTAAACCTCCCCTCCACACCAGAAACCAAACACAGGACTCTGAAATAAAATTTTCAGATTAAACTTTAAGAGATGTGGAAGACACTTTTTTTCAATCCCAAACTGACTTTTCTAGTAAGAAAAATGCCATGTTCGGGATGAAAAATACATTAGTTAGAATTAACAAAACTTAAAAACACAGGAAAGCAAGACCAGGGAAAAAACTTTTACAAATGGAAAAGTAGACCAAGAAATAGGGGAGGGGTGAAAACAATTAAAATGTGTACCAACTCCCACGAAGAATGCAATCATTATGTACTAACAAAAAAATTTTTTTTTTTTGAGACGGGGTCTCACTCTATAGTTCAGGCTGGCCCTGAGCTTACTTGTGCAGCCCAGGTGAGCCTTGAACTCACAGCCATCCTCCTGCCTCTGCCTCGGGAGTGCTGGGATTATAGGTGTGAGCCACCATGCCTAGCAATGTGCTATGTAGCACTGATTGCTGATGGGCATGAGACACTACACCAGGCACTGCTCTTTGTGGTTACCAGGAATAGAACCCAGCCCTTAGGTTTGCAAGACAGGCGCTGGAACCACTGAGCTAAATCCCCAGCCCCAAAAATAAATTTTTTTTTTTTTTTTTTTTGAGACAGGGTCTCGCTTTGTGGTTCAGGCTGGCCCTGAGCTCAGCCTCAAACTCACATCACAGCAATCCTCCTGCCTCTGCCTCCCAAGTGCTGGGATCACAGGCGTGAGCCACCACGCCCAGCACTGGTATGTGGTGTTGGTTGCCGCTGGGGTGAGTCTCCACACCCAGTATTGTTATGTGGTTACTGGGGATTGAACCCGGGTCCTTGCGCTTGCAAGACAGGCGCCGGAACCACTGAGCTATATCCCCGGCCCACCAAAAATAAAAATTTTAAAAGTTAAAAATATATATAAATGAGCTATAGAACATCATGAAGTTTAATACACTAACAAATGGAGTCCCTAAAAGATTTAAGAGAGAAGCAGAAAAAGGAATGCTGGAAGGGCTAGACCTTCCCAAACAACTTAAATTACAAATACACAGATCAAAGTAACTCAATAATCCAAGCACAAGAAAAATGGGGGAAAAAAATACCATGAGCCACATCATAATCAATTGCTTAAAATCAATTAGAGTGTCTTAGCTACCCAGGAGACTAGGGAAACTGAGACAGGACTGAAGTTCAAAGGCGGCCTAGGCAACTTACAGAGACACTATCACAAAATGAAATTTAAAACAGGGCAGAATGCAGCTCAATGGCAGAACACTAGGCTGAGCCACAGATATTACAGGAAATACCATAGGTGAAGTATAGCTTCAAGGTACTGTCACTGGTGACCCAAAATTCCATATCCAGAGAAACTATCTTTAAAGAATGAGATGAAATAAAAATAAAGTCCGTATGATGCTTGGGCCTCATACACGCTAAGCAAGTGCTCTACCACTAAGCTATACTGCTAGTCCCAAGGGTAAAGTCTTTTAAAAATCTATCACCAATAGACCAGAGATTTAGCTCAATGGTTCCAGCATCTGCCTGGTAAATGCAAGGTCCCAAGTTCAATTCGCAGTACTACACAGCACAATTCCAGGTGCAGTGACTCTCACACCTAGTGCGGTGACTCTCACATCTATAATCTCAGCACTCAGAAGGCAGAGGCAGGAGGGTTGCTGTGAGTTTGAGACTTGTCTGGGCTACATAGTGAGCTCAGGACCAGCCTGAACTACAAAGCAAGACCCTGTCTCAAAAAACTTAAAAAAAAAAAAAAAAAATCCATCACCTATACATGATGTATTATAAGAAATGTAAATGTTCCTGTTCCTTAGACAGAAGGAAATACATACTACAGTGGATAGAAATCTGGGTGTATCTGGAGGAAAGAAAAACATCCGAAATAGTAAATATAAACACTTTTCCTCTAGTTTTCACACATCTTTCCCAGTCAGGCATGGTGGCACATGCCTTAAATTCCAACACTCTGGGAAGCTGAGGCAGGAGGATAATTTTGAGACCAACTTGGGCAAATCAGCAATTCAAAGAGGCAACAGTCTCAGAATAAAAATGAAAAAGGGAAGGGAATATAGCTCAGTGGTACCAATTTCCTAAAATGTGTAAGCCCTGGGTTCTGAGTTCAATCCTCGATGCTCCAAAAGAAAGAAAAAGAAAAAGTGAATTTTTATAATATGTGATCTCAGTTTTTAAAAGATCAATACTGCAATCACTTCATGTCAATAAATCCAACAAATTACATGAAATGGATAAATTCTCGAAAAAGCACAATCTCTCAGAACTTACCATTAACAAATGGCTCCCTTGGGGGCCGGGGAGTTAGCTCAGTGGTTCCGGCGCCTGTCTTGCAAGCGCAAGGGCCCGGGTTCAATTCCCCGGTAACCACATAACAATACTGGGTGTGGAGACCCACACCCAGCAGCAACCAGTACGACATACCACAGTGCCGGGCGTGGTGGCTCACGCCTGTAATCCCAGCACTCGGGAGGCAGAGGCAGGAGGATTGCTGTGATGTGAGTTTGAGGCTGAGCTCAGGGCCAGCCTGAACCACAAAGCGAGACCCTGTCTCAAAAAACCTGAAAAAAAAATGGCTCCCTTAAACATTCTCTAGCAAACTAAAGCAAGGTTTGTGGACAGAGTACTTGCCTACATGTAACGCTCTGGAGCTTGATCCCCAGCATACCACAGAGCAAAAGACACTGAAGATAGAATTTAAAATAGTCAATAAACTCCAGCCTGCAGGTACTTCACTGGTGAATTCTGATTATACTATTTAATATACATAAAGAAAAAAATACCAATCCTATCCAAACTCTGGTTTAGATCTAGATCAAAAGCCTCATGCACTTTTGAGAGCTGACTATATCACGGGGCTGCCACACTCAACTGTGGCTTAGTCCACTGATGAATTCACTGCTAAACTGATGCAGGGAGGGAAGCCAGATTGGAGAAAGAGGTCACTAGGGGTGTGGCCTGGAAGGATCCATACTCCATCCCCTTCTGCTTCCGGCCTGTCATGCCCTAAACCACTCTCCTGTGCCATGCTCCTTGCCATGTCATGCCGTCTCTCAGCCAGCCAACTGTGGAATGAAACCTCTACAAACTGTGATCTGTCTTCCTCCTTTAAACTGTGGGTGTCTGGTACTGTGTCTAAACAAGTAATACTGACATTACAAGACAATAAAATGCAGGTTCACCATTCTAACCAAATTACTAATAGATCAAATCCAGCATCACATAAAGAGTAGTAATTCCTCAAGACCAGTGGTGCTTACTCCCCAAACTGTTAAGAGTGGTTTACATTCCTATCAAGTTAGTTCAATACAATTCACAACACATAAATAATAACAAATGAACCATTCAGAAAAAGTATTTATCTACCAATAGCACCCACTATTGTGACAGAAAGCAGATTAGGGTTTAGTGGTTGCCAAGGGATGCAGGAGAGAATAGCAGTGGAGAGAGCATAAAAGGGCAGGAGGACAATGTGAGCAGAAAGGTGTGTCATAACCATGGCTGTAAGCGAGTAGCACAGTGCACACAATACAGAAACACCAGCCTGCAATCCCAGCTACTCGGGAGGCTAAAGCATGAGGATTCAAGTTCATGGCTAGTCTTCTTTTTTCTTTTGGAGTTTTCTTGTTGTTTCTTTGTTGTTGTGATACAGTTCGGGCTGGCTTTGAACTTGCTGCAATCCCCCCAACTTCAGTCTCCAGAGGGCTGAATTAAAGAAAGCAAGCTCTTCTGTGCCCAATTAGTGGCTAGTCTGTGCAACAAGACGACCCCATGGGGGTAGGGGGTCTACATACATATACCAAACATCAAAACGAATAAATTACATGCAGCCAATTACTCCTCAATAAGGACATCCCAAAATAAGTCCAAGAAATGAAGTTTCTCCAAGGATCCAAATTAGAATTAAATACTTTCAAGTGCTATGCAATATGGGCAGAAAATGGTAGCTGGGAGTGTCAGGCTTCTAGGCAAGCTCGCCTCCTCAGACAGTGCTCGTGTGGCCCTTGGGGAGAGCCCAGTGGGAAGGCCTGGTCCTGGCAGTGCCCTACAGTGAGAGCAAGCACAGGGAGTGATTTCCTGACACAGCACCAGAAGGGCATCGCAGTGCACCACATAAACCCCAGCCCTTCCCTGGAGACATGGCAAGGCCACCTTCCAATTCCAATCACACCAAAGTGGCAATGATTTGGAACACCACTCCCCAGGCCCAGGAGACAGTATAGGCCCTGTGCCAACTGTCTTTACTGGTCACACACGACAACCAGGAAGGGAATTGACTGCCCATGCCTTTACCATGGCAGCAGATGGCATTCAGTCACACCCAGGGACTCACCAAAGCCAGCATGCGTTTCCATCTCAGTGCTGAGTATCTGTGTCAGTCTCATGGTAGGTCCCCAACAGGGAAGAACCCCCACGTATGCATCCTTACTGTTTTATGCTTTTGCATATTTTAAATGCTAACATGGGTAGCAAAGAGGTTGAGTGTGAGTGATACCACCAAGTCTCAAAGACTAATATTAATCCAGTTAAAAATCTAGTTTTAGGGCCAAGGATATAGCTCAGTGGTTCCCACACCTTCCTTGCAATCACAAGGTTCCTAAGTTTGATCCCCAATAACCACATACCACAATACCATACCAAGTGTGGAGACTCACGCCACCAACAATCTGCACCACATTCCACAGTGCTGGATGTGGTAGCTCACACCAGTAATCCCAGCACTCGGGAGGCAGAGGCAAGAGGACTGCTGAGTTTGAGGTTGAGTTCAGGACCAGCCTGAACTACAAAGTGATGACCCTGTCTCAAAAAAACTGAAATTTAAAAAAAAAAAATTTTTTTTTTTTTTTAATCTAGTTTTAGTCAGACTTGGTAGTGCATATGTGTGATCCTCGCCACTGGGAGGCTCAGATAGGAGGATCACTGTGAATTCCAGGTCTACGCTAGTCTGTATTACAAAGCAGGACTATGGCCAAAAAACCAAAAAGTCCAATGAAAGCCCAATAAAATGTGAACATTTCCAATCATGGTATTTCTCACGCAAAAAGTCAATTTGGTACTTCTCAGATTTAGTATTTGTCCAAGTTCTGGAATAAATTAACAAAGGAGATCTAAAACTGATTGTAAATTAATAAATAACTATCCCATCAACCACACACCAAGAAAAACAAAACCGAAATAAAATGTAAAATACACATCAGTGAGTCAGGCAGTGAGAAATGACTGTGTTCTCACTTGAGACTATTGTACTTTGAAGTTTCCCTACATCCTAGTTTCTTCATCCGAAAAATGAATGGACTGATTTTTTAAATACTGTGTACTTGTTGCATATTAAGGAAAAAGAGTAAATCGTGAGTCTTATTGGTAACCATGATTTCATCTTTGTTCTCATCAGTTTCTAACCCTTTTTATTACTTCATTAATACAAATGTCAAAAAAGAAAAGCAACAGGGGAAAGGGAAAAAATGAGAATCAGGTCGTGTCATATTCTGGAACACACTCTTAATGTTGAATGCAATTATCATGTGTAGTCATATTGTACCAATAAAGATAATTAAAAAAAAAAAAAGCAAGTCCTTACAAATGTATACCCATACCAATTGCCGCTCAAAACATATTTTACCCAATTATTCCACTTTAATATACAGTGCCAACATCAAGATGCATCCATCAGCCCTGCACCGCCATTGACTTTCCTCTCCCCCACTTCCCTTTTGCAGTTCCCCTTCCCCATTGAACATTTTCTTCCTATTTCACAACATCTATGACACATCATGATTCTTATACTTTCAGTTTCTCGGACCAGAGAAATTATTCAGTATTCACACATGTGTCTTATTTATTCCACATAAGAATATAACTTCAATGTGCATTCATTTATAAGTTTGTCATTCTTTATGGCTGAGTAGTACTCCATTTTGTTAAAAAAAAAAAAAACCCACATCTTGTTTATCCAGTCACCTGTTGATGGGCATCTGGGTTATTTCCGTGGTCTAGTTATTACAAACTGAGCTGCTACAAACAGGGGTATGCATATACTGCTGTGGTATGATGCTTTTAATTCTTTAGGGAATATACTCAGCAAGGAAACACCAAGGTCCAATGGGACTCTACTCCTAGTTTTTTGAGAAATCTCTATACTGATTTCCACAGTGGTTGTACCACTTTATGTTCCCACCAACAGTGGAGAAGGGCTCCTTCTAATTTCTACCCCTTAATCTACTCATCTGACTTTTAACAGCAGATTAGTTTTTGAATTTTATATAAATAGAACTTTACATTATTTTTTTTTAAAAGCTAAACATTTCAGGGCTGGGATGTAGCCAGGTGGTATACCTCTCTTGCCTGGCAAGGGTAAGGTCCTAAGTTCAATCCCAGGTACTGAAGGAAAAAAAGCTAAACATTTTAATAGGGACAAAAATTGTACCTGGCCTTTCCATCTCCATCTAAATCCACTCTAAATCCTCCTTCGCAGCTAACCTAACAGATCCAAAATGCAATCACCACTGAGGTTTTCAACCATAGGTAAATAATCAGCATCATCTGTGATATTCAAGAAATGAACAGATAGCAGACCTGAGTTCAAAGGTCTGGAATTCAGTCTAGTTGTATTTATTTTTTTAAGTTATTAAGTTTGATAACTTTTAATTCATAGTAAAGTATAATACATATAAAGAAAAATGCACAAATCACAACACTGTATGTTACCCAATGAGTTATCACAAAATGCAGGGGACATGTATTCTTCAAGCACTCCCAGGTCAGTAATGGGCGGCACAGGACATCACTTTGCCTCAAACACCTTCCTCTTCTGCTCCCTAACACTTGTCTGGCCCTTACAATCACAGGTCTGAAGCACCTCGCTCTCGCAGGAAACTGAGTTCCTATGCAGTCTGGCATGGCTGAGCACTTGGGGGAGAGACTTGGGAGACACTCGGGAAGGTTATTACTGCCACAAGGGAAGTAACCGGCAAGTTACGAGGGGAAGAAGTAAATACCCACTTCAATTTAGATTCTGAAGGTGGGGCCAATAAATTTGCAGACACACTAGATAATAGGGCTATGAGGGAGAAAAGCAGAAGTTTTGAAGCCACTTTTACCTGCCCAGGCACAAGGCTCTCTCTCCAAGCTCATGTCTCAATCTGCTCCTGTCCCTGTGCTGCTCCATGACTTCATCAGCTCGTGGGCCCAAACCTGACGGACAGTGTCCACATCTCCCTGGGGTTTAACTTCCATATATCCATCTGCTTGTGAGACTCAGAAGGAGCCTCAAATTCTGTTTTCAAAACTGAACTCACCATCCTTCCTTGAGCCTCAATACCCAGACATTCCTGAATCTAAATGGCGCTTCAAAGTACAGTACCCCACACTCCAAATCCAAACCCCAGGAGTAACCTTTTTAATTCATTTTCTCTCCGTGTCACACAACCTGCCTCTTTATATTTTTTTCATTCTCCACTGTCATGAACCATTTTTTGGTTTGGTTTTTCGTAGATAATGGGTAGGCAAATATAGCACAGCACAAGAGAGAAGAACATTCGCCTCGCATGGCCTCAAAGGGTTCAGGAGATAAAAATCCTCCCTCAGGCTGCCATGGTCCTTCTGCTCACTTCCCCTTCAGTTCTCCTTCTCAATCCTACTTTCTTCAGATTCTTCAGTTTCTCTGTACTGCTACCAATTCCAGCTTGCACTGGTACCACAGCTTCCTGCCTTCTCTTGTGTATCAAGGCTGCTCTTGGTCAACGATGACCCGCACCACAGAGCATGCTCTCCCCAAGCACCTCAGTGACTCAGCACAAACCTCCAGCTTTGTCTCTGCCAACAAAGCCTCCAACCTCAACTTCCCTTGGTTCTCTAGATTTTCCATCTTCTGCACTCACTTTCATGGTGCAAAGAACACCCTTTCATGTCCACCCCTCGGTGCCTCATCTAACTCTGTTTCATAGTAATTCTTACTATAATGATGTTCACTAACATGTACTTAGCACTTACCTGGGGAAGGGAGTGGGCCCAGGGTCTTCGACAGGCCGCACAGGCTCCCAGCCACTCTCCCGCCTCAGCCTCTCCTGCCACCCACCATACCCAGTTGAAACACTTTCATCAATCTTGTACACAAGCCTTTCCTATCTCACTGAATTCCTAGTTCTAAGAACTAGATGAGATACACAGAGAACAACTTGCCCGCAGTCAGAGCACTGATAACCCAGCGGGTGGATGGAATCCTAAACCTCTAAACCAGGCCTCATCCTGCCTTCCCTAGAAAGTTTTCCTAAGGGTTGGGTGTCCTCACTCAGCCATTCTCCTTTCTCACTGCCTCTTCTCAGTCACACAGCCCAGAAGGCCTCCTCCAGCCCTTTGTGATCCCTTAGAGAAGGTAGTGTCTCCTTGTTGCCCACTGTACCTCCAAGAACTAAGTGTTTTCAGCCCTATAACATCAATCAACAAATGAACCCACAGCTGGCATTTAAGATGTGCCACTCCACGCTATGCACTTTTTAAGAGCATGCATCATCTCACCTGATGCACAAAACTACGTCATGATATGCTAGTCATGAACAACATGCAAACTCACCTGCGGTCTCAGAGCTCATTGTACCAAGCAGAAGTGTGAATGTAGGAAGTCTTATGCTACAATGGGGCAGGGGACTCCACAACATCTATTCCAACTAGGTTGTACCTATAGTCTGTCCTACTCAGAGCAGAGATTTAAATAAATAACTGCTAAAGTGTTAGAGTGTTATAGCACCTATAAGCCCTCAGACCAGCTTGGGTGACATAGCAAGATCTTGCCTCAAAAGAAAGAAACAAAAAAGACTTTTGAATAAGGACAATCTTACCTCAAACATGATTTTTATTTTTAAAAAGTTAGAATCTTGTTATAAAGACAACAAAAATAAAACACAGTCAATAAGTAAAAACTAATAATACCATGTTATTTCTGAAATTTACCTTAAAACACAGACTCACTGAATTTTTTAAGAAGCAAAAATTATATATATGTTATCTAACTTGGATAAGAACCATAAGGGCAGCATACACCTGTATTCCTAGCACTCAGAAGCCTGAGGCAGGAGGACTGCTTAAGTTCAAAGCCACCCCTAGGCTACACAGTGAATTTAAGACCACACTGAACTACATAGCCAGACCCTCTCTCAAAAAAAAAAAAAAAAGAACCATAAGAGTACGTAAGGGTGTAGCTCAGAGGTACAGCTCTTGCTTGACAAAGCAGTCCATCCACCAATTCTCCCAAAAAAACCCACACACATGCACACACACAACAAAAACTGCAATGTTAAATACATAAAATTTATTCAGCTATTTATACAGGGTCTTACTTTGTAGTTCAGGCTGGTCCTGAGCTCAGCTTCAAACTCAGCAATCCTCCTGCCTCTGCCTCCCGAGTGCTGGGATTACAAGTGTGAGCCACCTCACCTGACACTGTGTAATGTGGTACTAATTGCTAGTGAGTGTGAGTCTCCACGCCCGGCCTTGCATGTGGTTACCAGGGATCAAACCTGGGCTCTTGTGCTTGCAAGTCAGGCGCTGGAATCACTGAGCTAAATCCTCTGCCCAAAATTTATTTTTTTGAGACAAGGTCTTAGTATGTAGTTCAGACTGACTTTAAACTCACTATGTCATTATGTTTGAGGCTAGCCTCAAACTGATGGCTCGGCCTCCTGAGTATTGGGGTTACAGGCACATACATATCACCATGCCAGATACAAAATTTATTTTTAAAAATCCACATCAATCAGCCAAACTTACCATCCTCCAGAATCCAATAAAAGAACAGCATACAACATTGAGAGAACATTCAGATCTTAAATGTTTGTACACTCATAAATCATACCTTATTTTTCCAATGATTTACAAATGAAATGAAATCTTTTGCTCCTAAACATGCAAAACAAAGACTGTGTTTTAAAAGTGGACTTTAAATAAATATGTACCACCAAGAGAAAGATTTCATTTCAATGTGGCTGTTGTACAGTAATGGGGATGCTCTGGAATAAGAATACTTTCAAGGTCTCCATTATTTTTCCAAATTCAATAAACATACTGCTATAGAAAAAAGAAATTCTGTGTAGTTCCCAAAATTTTCTTTGAATTGGCTATTTCTATTTTCTCAGACTCAGTATCACCACTCCCCTCAAAAGCCAGTTTTATCCAGAACATTTAAGGCTAATAACTACTTTATCATTTATGTCTGGCAGTGTTTTGCCCCTGACTATAAAGACATTACAGTTTTGTACTTCAGTTTGAATTAAACTCCTTACAAAGTCAGTAGTTTTCCTTTCCAGAGGTGATGTCTGAAGTCTAATAGCTAAATCAGCCAACTGCAGGAGTCTAGTGGTTTGTAAACAAACCATTAGCTGTTCTTAATTATGCATCAACAGATCGTGTTTATTTCTGCAGTACAAGTTCTGGCCTATTAAGCAAAACAGAGAATGCTAGGAACATTGGAGTAAGATACTTGAGAACAATGAAAATGCGCAGAATCAGTCCTAGAAATTCTGCAATCATAAATCAAAGGGGATCTGTCCATGTGGTA
>PVIR01039807.1:0-13697 GCA_004026965.1 Petromus typicus
GGATATCCTCAAGGTATGTCCATTTAAGTAGAAATGATTCAAACTTATCATTTTTTATGGCAGAGTAGTACTCCATTCTGTAGAAGAACCACAGGTTTTTTATCCAGTCTCCAGTTGATGGACACTTGGGTTGTTTCCAAGATGTAGCAATCACAAACTGGGCTGCTATAAACATGGGTGCACATATGTCACTGTGATATGAGTCTTTTAATTCTTGTGTGTATATACCTAGCAGGGCAATGGCTGGGTGAAATGGGACCATCAATCCTAGCTTTTTGAGGATTCTCCAAACTGATCTCCACAGGGGTTGTATGAGTCTACAGTCCCACCAACAGTGGAGAAGGGTTCCTTCTTCTCCGCAGCCTCGCCAACATTTGCCGTTGGCTGATTCTGAAATGGCAGCTATTCTATGTGGAGTGAGATGAAATCTCAATGTTGTTTTCATCTGCATCTCTCGAATGACCAGATAAAGGCCTATTATCTAGAATATATAAAGAGCTCAAAAAAATCAGCCCACCCAAATTTAATGACCCAATTCAAAAATGGGCATCTGAAATGAACAGATATTTTTCAGAGGAAGAAGTAAGAGCAGCTAAGAAGCATATGAAGAAATGCTCAACATCATTGGTTATTAGAGAGATGCAGATGAGAACAATTTTTCCACATCTTTACCAGAACTTTTCATTTTCTATTTTTAAAAATTCTAGCCATTCTACTGGATTTGAGTTGTATCTCACTGAAATTTTGTATGGATTTCCATAATTATTAATATCTAGATATTTCCTTTAGAGACATGTCCTTTCAGATTCTTTGCTTTTTTTGTTTATTTGTTTGTTTGAAACTGGGTCTTGCTTTTGTAGTTCAGGTTGGCCCTGAGCTCAGCTTTTTGAACTCACAGCAATCCTCCTGCCTCTGCCTCCTGAGTGCCGGGAATATAGGTGTGAGCCACCATGCCTGGCGCTGTGGAATGTGGTACTGACTGCTGATGGGTGTGAGTCTCCATGCCCGGCATTGTTGTATGTGGTTACTGGGATCAAACTCGGGCCCTTGCCCTTGCAAGGCAGGTGCCAGAACCACTGAGCTAAATCCCTGGCCCCAAATTTTTAACTTTGATGAAGCCCAATTTATTTATTTTTCCTTTGTTTTTCATGCTTTTGATTTCATATCTAAGGTCTCAGAAGATTGATTCACAGAGTATTGCCATATTAAAATCATTAACTTTTCTAATCTGTGACCATGAGGTATTTTATCATCTTTTAGGATCTTAAAGTTGTTTCAGTGATACTGTGTAACTTCCAGTGTACAAGATATATACCTCTTTGGTTAAGATTATTCTTAAGTTTTATTGTTTGGGGTACTATTATAAATGGAATTATTTTCTTAAATTATTTTGTAGATTATTCATTTTTCTTATATAGAAACAATTGTTTTGGTATATTGGTCTTGTACCTTGAAGCATTACTGAATCTTTTGCTTAGCACTCGTCATATTTAAAATGGATTTATTGATGCTTTTAGTGTAAAGTCTGAAGTAATTTAGCATTTCAATATTTTTTACACTTAAAGTGTCTTCTGTGTTATTAGCGGAAGAGCCATTTAAACTGGGACCTTGTCCTTTGGACAAGTCTCTGTCATTCTAATGTTTATTGCCTTCTTGACCAACAAGAGATTCTACAATCACTCTGCGTTTCTCCTTGCTCTAAATCTAGAATCAGCCATTTCTCCAGAGAGTCGTGTTGCCTTCTGTCTTGTACCTTAAAGTTAAGTCTACTTAGAAACTAAGATTTGAGCACATTGGGTAGACATGCTATTGCTTCTGAAGTATCACTATTCTCAAGACCTGTCTATGAGCAGAACCAGGGAATATACATATGTGTACACCAAATATACATATGTATATTATACATGTATACACATAATATAGGCTCATAAATTAACATCTATATTTTTATTATTTACATATATTGATAACTGTGAGTGCATGCCAATAACTCCAGTTCTACTTCAGCATCACAGAGCTCATTTCAAATTTTTCATTTCTACACTCTTTAGTTTCTTCTTTTTAGTATATATTTGTGATCCATAGTAATTACATTCTTGAGTCAGTACATATACATATCACATTTTAATAATTTTTAGTTCTCTTTTTCCTTGATGGCCTATCGCCCTCCATCTCCTGATTCTCCTTCCTATTTATTTTTCTCAAACACTAATAAATCTGGTTCCAATAATTTATTTTTGAGACAGGGTCTCACTTTGTAGTTCAGATTGGTCCTGAGCACACCATGTAGCCCAGGCAAACCTCAAACTTATAGCAATCCTCATGCTTCTGCCTCCTGAGTGCTTGAAGTACAGGCATAAGTCACAAAGCCCAACATTGTGGTGTGTGGTTAACAGAGATCGAACTCAGGACCTTTTGTCTGCAGGGCAGATACCAGAACCACTGAGCTAAATCCCTGGCCCTGGTGACAATAATTTTTAATGTATTTATATATAAAGATTCATTTGATAAATGTTTCTTCATGTACTAATTTCTCATCATTGTTGTAATCCTCCATGCATCTTGAGAAAATATCCTTCATGCCCCACATGGACACTGAGTTGTATGCCCAGCTGCTGTTATGGTCTCTCACATATAGTTCCAATACTGCTGATACTCCACAGACCCCACTCACCTACCCCAGCTCACAGTTTAGGTTCTCACGCCCATTGCTAGACTACTTCTTGCTGAGCTTTTCGTCCATAGGTCACTGTCTTCTCCCTTTCTTGTTCAGCTACCTCTCACTACACCACACATATGTTTAGATGGTCTCCTTACTGTTTTTCAAATATGGTACCCTTCTCTAGGCTAACGAAGGAGCCCTACTATGTCAATTTTTAATATAGACAAAGAGAGAAGGGAAAGAATGAGGATGGAGAGGAAAATGACAGAGAAGAAGGAGGAAAGAAGAGAGAAGGAGGATGAGGAGGAGGGGGAGGAGGAGGGGGAGGAAGAGGGAGAAGAAGAAGGAAAAGAAGAAGAAGAAGAAGAAGAAGAAGAAGAAGAAGAAGAAGAAGAAGAAGAAGAAGAAGAAGAAGAACAATAACAACAACAACAACAACAACAACAACAAGAACAAAAACAAGAACAAGAACAAGAACAAGAACAAGAACAAGAACAAGAACAGGAAGAAGGGCAACAACAACATCAACAAAGTACCACATCAGCATCACTGATTTTGCTCATATTACATTGCCTGGACTAAGCACTTAATCACTGGAACATTCCAATGAGGTAGCCACTATTTTCCCAATGAGCAAATGAATAAATTGAGGTGAGAAAATTTCAAATTAAGGTGCAAAGATGTTGAGTCTTGCCCCAGGTCACACAGCTAGTATGTATGGCAAAATAGAGGATTCTAAACTTTGGGTCTAAGGAGTTAATCTTCCTTCATCCAGGGATGTGAAACTTACTTCCTGATGTGCCATCCCATTACAACCTTAGATGATCTTGACTGTTAGAATATTTTATACTTTAAAGAATTGGTAATCTGCCTCCCCAAAGTTTTCCCACACACTGGCTTGGTTTCACTTCTCGGTGATATACAAAGCCATTTTAATTGCTATACTTCATGACAGCCTTAAAATATTTTTGGACAGTGAACATATTCCCTGAGCTTTCTCTGATGTACGGTTGACGTTTCTGATTCTTACAATCACTCCTCCTAAGAATGAGAAAATGCCTCCCCTGTAGCATGTTACACTGTATTAATTTTCTCAGGTAAGGATTCCACTCCTACTCTAAACATATTCCATTGTATCCAGGGCAAAACAAGAATTAACATTTGCTTTTGAACTAAAATAACAAGTGAGGAATTCTACTTGTTTCCTACTACAGATGTTTATTAGTACTATATAAGACCTAAGTACTATAATCTCATTTGTACGTAACCTTTTTGGAAAGTAAGACCAAGTCATTGATCTAGACTCCATTCTTTTCAGATAAGTCCAGGAATTTCCAGAAAATATTCTTAGTCTGTCACTAGGAGTGTGTAATACTGAAAACAGTCTAATACATTTCAAAATTATATGCAGCTCATATGTCTGATAAATGTCATGTCCAGAATACAAAAGTAATGCTTACAGTCTCACAGCAAAAACACAAACAACTCATTTAAAAATGGCATAGGCCTTGAATGGATTTTTCCAAAAAAGGTCTACAAGTCACAAACAAGTATATGAAATGATGTTTAAAATCATTAATCATTAGGAAAATGCAAATTAAAATCTTAATGTGCCCCACTTCATGCTTAGTAGAATGGTTAAGAATTTTTTTAAAATACAGAAAAATTAAAGTGATAAAAGTGGAGGAATTGTTTCATCTGGTGTCCTATGTTGCTAAAGAGAATGCAGAATGGTGTGACTGTTATGCTAAAGGTAAAATGTACCACTAATATGTGACATAGAAATCCTATTACTAGGTATAAATTCAAAACAACTGAAAATGAGTGTTCAAATATTTATAAACAAATGCTCATAGCAGCACCTTCCTCAGTATCCAAACAGTTGAAGGAATTCAAATTGCCATTGAAAAACAGCTACACATGTGATAGTATATACATATAGTGGAATATGATTTACCCATAAGGAATGAATTACAAGTGGATTACCACTGGTACATGAAAGGAGCCAGGCACAAAACATTATGCTCCATAAAAGGAGCCAGACAGAGAAGTGCACAAGTATGATTCTGTTTATGTAAAATGAGCTGAAAACGTAAATTTATAGAAACAGGAAGCAAATGGTCCAAATTTCTATGAGTTAGAGGGAAGAGAAAATGACAAATGGTTGTTTAATGGATATGAGGGTCTCCTTTGCAGATGATGAAATAAATCAGACACATGGTTAAAAACCACATTATTTCTCTGCTGTGAGAAACTGAAAGTGTAAATAAGGACCCAAATTATAATAGATATTGCAAAATAGAGAGAAAATGTTTAAATGAAAAGGAGAACAATAGAGGAGGAAGGAGAAAAAAAGGAAGAGACAAGAAAAACAAGAGATTGGAAACAATTACTGGAAGCTCTGGGAGGAGAGCAGCTAGGGAGGAGAGCAAACATAGCATCTTCTCTTATTTCTGTAACTCAAAGCTGAGTGATGTTTCAGATGATAAGATTGAGTCTTTAAATTTGGGTGGGCTGATTTTTTTAAGCTCTTTATATATTCTAGATAGTAGCCCTTTGTCTGAGGAACAGGTGGTAAAGATTTTTTCCCACATTGTTGGCTGCCTTTTCACTCTTTTGGTAGTTTCCTTTGCTGTGCAGAAGCTTTTTTAAAAGAATAAGGTCCCATTTGCTGATTTCTTCTGCCAATTCCTGTGTTATAGAGGTTTTGTTCAAGAAGTCTTTCCCTAAGCCAATCTCTTCAAGAGTTTTACCTAATCTGTTTTACAGCAGGTTTAGAGTGTCTGTTTTAATATTTAGGTCTCTTATCCATTTTGATTTTAGCTTGGTACACAGTGAAAGAGCTAGGTCTAGTTTTAGTCTTTGGCAGGCTAAGCCCAGTTTTTTTCAGCACCATTTGTTAAAAAGGCTATCTTTCTTCTATTGAGGATTTTTAAGCTCCTTTGTCAAAGATAAGGTGGCTCAGCATATCTGGAGTAGTTTCTGTATCTTCGTTTTTTTTTTTAAAAATGAAATCTTTATTAGTACATTACATATACACATCATGATTGCACTCCACAATGAGAATTTGTACCAGTATATGACACAACTTAATTCTCATTTTTTCCCATGGCCCTACCCACCCTACCATCCCTAACCTCTATATACATAAACTTTGTTTCCTTTCTTTTTTTGTTATAATGTCATTATTTTTCCCCTTCACCCTATTTTGCTTTGAGTATTTTCTATTTCACAATATATAACATACAGTTCTAGAACTCACTTACATCGTTATTTTCTCATACCAGAGAAAAGATGCAATATTTACCTATCTATGACCTATTTATTTCACTTATGAGGATATCCTCAAGGTATGTCCACTTAAGTATAAGTGATTTAAACTTATCATTTTTTATGGCAGAGTAATACTCCATTCAGTTTCTGTATCTTCTAATCTACTTCATTGATCCTCAGGTCTGTTAGTTTGCCAGTACCATGCAGTTTTTATCACAGTTACTTTATAGCATAATTGCAGGTTCAGGGTTGTAATACCCCCCACTATGTCCATGTTGCTTAGAATTGCTTTTGCTATTCTAGGTCTTTTGTGGTTTCAGATGAAACTTTGGATTTTTTTCTCCTGATCTGTGAAATATACTGTTGGGATTTCAACTGGAATTGCATTGAATCTCTATAGTAGTTTGGGGAGTATATCCATTTTGATAGTATTGGTTCTTCCTACCCAAGAGCAAGGTATGTTTTTCTATTTTTTTATATCATCTTCGATCTCCTTTTTCAGGGTGCCATAGTTTTCAGAATAGAGGTCTTTCACCTCCTTTGTTAGATTGATTCCTAGGTATTTTATTTTTTTCGGTGCTATTGTGAAAGGGCCTGACTTCCCAATTTCTATCTCAGTGGGTCTACTGTTTATGTATACAAAAGCTATTGATTTTTGAACATTGACCTTGTATCCAGCTACGTGACTAAATTTGAAGACTTAATTCAAAAATGAGCATGTGAAATGAGTAGATACTTTTCAGAGGAAGAAGTAAGAGCAGCTAAGAAGTATATGAAGAAATGCTCAAAATCATTACTCATTCGAGAGATGCAGATGAAAATAACACTGAGGTTTCATCTTACTCCACAAAGAATGGCTGCCATGTCAAAATTAGCCACCAATTAATGTTGGCGAGGCTGTGGAGAAAAGGGAACCCTTCTCCACTGCTGGTGGGAATGTAGACTCATACAAGCTCTGCTGAAATCAGTGTGGAGATTCCTCAAAACACTAGGATTGGAGGTCCCATTTGACCCGGTCATCGCTCCGTTAGGCACATACACAAATGAATTAAAAGAGTCATTTTTCAGTGACATATGTGCACCCATGTTTATAGCAGCTCAGTTTGTGATTGCTAAGTCTTGGAAACAACCCAAATGTCCATCAAATGGAGACTGGATAAAGAAGATGTGGTTCTTTTCTAGAATGGAGTATTACTCTGCCATTAAAAATGATAAGACTGAGTCATCCATACTCAAATGGATGTACCTTGAGGATGTCCTCATAAGTGAAATACACAGGTCACAGATATGTAAATATCATATCTTTTCTCTGGTATGAGAAAATGAAGTTGTAAAGGAGTTGTAGTATGCATAGTTGAAATTGTAAATTAGAAAATATTTAAAAGGAAAGAGTGCAAAGGTAAATAAAGAGGGGAAAATGTGGTAATAATAAAGAAAAAAGAAAAAAAAGATTGTGTATATAGGGGGTAGGGGGATGCAGGGTGGGGGGGAAAGTTAAAAAATGTGAACCAAATCATGTCATATTCTGGTACAAACTCTTAATGTTGAATGCGATTATGATGTGTATTCATAATGTATCAATAAAGATAATTTTTAAAAAAATATTGAGTCACTCATACTCAAATGGATGTACCTTGAGGACATCCTCATAAGTGAAATAAACAGGTCACAGATGAGTAAATATTGTATCTTTTCTCTGGTATGAGAAAGGGAAGATGTAAAGGAGTTCCAGTATATATAGTTGATATTGTGATATCGAAAATATTTAAAAGGAAAGAGGGTATAGGGGTAAAAAACGAGAGGAAAATGAATGTGACAGTAATAAAAAAAGGCAACAAAGCTTATGTAATAGGGGGTAGGGGGTTGCAGCGTGAATGGGTGAAGGGGAAAAATGAGAATCAAGTCATGTCATATTCTGGTACAAACTCTTAATGTTGAGTGCATTGATGACTCGTATTCATAATGTGCCAGTAAAGATTTGAATTTTAAAAAAAAGATACTTTAAGGTAACAATGAACATGAACCTGAGAAAAATCATATTAGCATAGGAATGTGAAAAGTGTATGTTTTCTAGCCATAATGTTGTAAATCTTATACTAAAGAAGAAAACAATGACAATTACAATGAAATGCTGACCAGCATCAGGATTTATAGATAAGTATATTTATCACTTAAATATGTAGACATTAAAATCATTTTCTCTACTATAGACTACTTGGTAAGGAACTAATTTTTATTTTCTGGAAGAAATCAGTTTTAACTAGAACTATTATATTTTAAATTTCCATGCAGGCCAGGACTAGCTTAGTATTTATTAATATTTGCCATACATACTTTCATTCATAAGATGTTTTCTTCTTTGATTCAAAAGTCTGTTGGAGAGTTGTGAATGGGATCATTAGATTGACAAAATCTCAATAACTTTCAAAACTGGCAAACTATTTCTGGCCTACAGTACTTAAATTTACCTTACATGTCTTTCACTGATAAAGAGTTCAATGATAATGAGTTAGAGAAGCTGCACTAGGGTACAGGTCATCAAAGTGCCATTTGCTAAATCAAAATTTTTATGTTCTGGGCCCCTTTAGAAAACTAATATTGGTTTTCCAGCTATCAGAGTTCTGCTATGTAGTTAACAAATTTAATTAAAATACCACGTAAACTTTGCATGAACCACTTAGATATGCTGAGTCAAACAGGCAAAACTAGACTGCTATCATGGAAATCAGCAGAAGGAAAGACTGATTTCTGTAGTGAGAGTTGATAGCTTTGTTTTGCATTGTGACGAATCATTGAACAACAATTTTTCTTCTTCCTGAAGTCGGGAGACTGTGTGAAAATTCTTTTAAGTATTACTCAATGTTATATCAAAGCCACCCTTAAATCACAATCCCATTGTGAGTGTTTCTCTGTACTCCAATTTCCTGTGGTTTTACAGAACACATTACATTCAGAGCAGGCAACAACTGCATGGGGAACATGCTATCTAAGCCAATCATTTTGTAAGGGGTATGTGAATATCAGAAGAATTTACAGGAACTATTAAGTCAGTCTGTAAATTAGCAGGAAAAGCCATTATAGCTAAATTGATTTTTCTCTTCTTCCTTTTCCTTCCCTTCAATTGTCCATAAGCATATTCTTTGTGATGATACATCACTATAGATTGACAATCACTGTGTAAACAAAACAATTTCATCATAAAATTTATCATCTGGCTAATTATCACTCATGTGTCACATATTGGATCAAAAGATAAAGAAAACACTTAACTAAAATGGTGTTGATCTAAAAAAAAGTTACATTTTTAAAAGACAGCTTAGTTTTATAGCTAAGAATAATGCATTTTCTCATCCACTTTGCTTTGTAGTTTCAGTCATCATGTGATTTTATTTTCTTATTGGTTTGTCAATATTCTTAACATAGCTTTAGATTATACCAAGAAAACTTTGCTACTGCAGAAGCTGAGGTTATTCTCCCTGTTTTAGTTGTCATTGTCAAAGAACCAACTACCATAAAATATAAAGACTGAAAACAGCAACAAGTATTTTCCCAATTGTGATGTTTCTGTGGATTAGGAAGTCAGGAAGGGTTCATATACGGGATCTGGCTTGGAGCAAGTGTCCTTAGAGTCCCCATCAAACCTCCGAGGGGACTCAAAACTACACTGAGAGTCTATCTCACCCTCAGAAAAATGTCTACTATCAAGGCTATAAAAACAGTAAATGTTGGTAAAAATAAGCTACTGGTGGGAATGTAAATTAGTATAGCCATGACAGAAGTAAGTATGGAGGTTCCTCAAAATCTCAGAATGGAACTACCATTTGATCTAGCTATACTACACTTCATTATATTCCTGAGAGAAGTAATGTCAGCACGCTATAGAGTTACCTGAATGCCCATTTTTATTTTAATGCAATTCACAATAATAAGATATGAAAAAAAACCTAGGTGTTAGTCAACTGATGAATAAAGAAAATGTGGTATATATGTAGAATGGGATATAAAGAAGAACAAAATCTGCCATTCACAGAAAATAAGAAATTATCACATTAATCAAAACAAACCAGATTCAGAAAGATGTATATCACATATTTTCTCTCACATGAAGGATCTAGATGTAGAAAAGGCAACGAAAAAGTAGAAGGGAGACTATTAGAGAAGAAGGGAATCAGAAGAAGAGGTGTAAATGGGTAAAAAGGTAACAGGGAAGCAGATATAATGTTATATGCATAAATGTTATCATGATTCCCAGTACTTTGTATAACTAATATGTATTTTTTTTTAAAAAAAAGAATGTCCAGAGCTGAACATCAGTGAGGTGCAGTAGAAGTGGCTGTGGCTGACTAAGAATCTCTTTTCATGAAATTTTAGGGAGGGCTCTTGGTGTGGTTTCTTTGCATAGGCTAGTTGGGACTTCTTTGGAGTGCAGCAACCTTGGTGCTCTCTGAAAGCTTCAAGTGTGATTATTACAACAAATAAGGCAGAAATGATGGAAGCTTTTAAATTCTAGCTTTGTATCTCCTATAGCATTATTTCTAGGTCATCCATGGTTGTAAGACACTCGAGCAGGCAGAATTGAAGGGAGCAGGGAGGAAGGACTCGATTGCACATCTTGATTCTGGGGTGGCAACTTTGGGGTGAGAGATACCATTGCTGTCATCTTTTACAAAATGTAATAGGCCGAGCTTCCTTTGATCAGAAGTCTTCTCTATATTTTTCCTTTCCAAGTTCTTGGTCATTTGAGGTTTGTAGTTTTGTAATCAAATACAGTGTTATGATGAAAATTTAATTACATTATGATATGTATAAAATGCCATTCTAGACTCTTGATACAAGAAATCCTTGTTCTTTCCTTTTGGGAGATTATTTCCAGGTGGAAAAAAGTAAGAATCAGTATGACAGATTTTCTTCTCCACTTTTTGGTTAAACAAAAGAAAATGAGAAAAAGCAAATAAAATAAAATAAACATTGCATTATTAAAAGACATCTCTTTAAAACAAGAAATTGTTTTTTTATGACTAGACACTTCACTTAGGAATTCTTTGTTTGAAAATAATGGAATACTAACTCAATTCAGCTTAAGAAAAAAAAATGGATTATAAAGGTAAAGGAATGTCTCAGTGTGCCCAAGGACAGAAATATCACTGGACTTCAGGAACAAAATGGAATGAGGACTCAGGCATTACATGAGATTTCTTCATTGTTCTCTGCAATCCAGCTTTTTTTAGCTTCTTATCTCTACAATAGAAAAAAATAAGGCAAACGTAGTGCTCAGGATTCCATACTCTTGCTCAGCCACCCAGAGAGAAACTAGTTTCTTTGTCATCTCAATATTCAAATCGGTTCAGTTCACTCATGACGTGTGTCTTGGGGTTGGAAACAGTGTATACATATGGCTGCTTCATTTCTGATTGGAGATCAAGTGAAGTGAAGATTTAGCAAAGGTGTGCTGGAAAATTGATCCAATTAATGTCTAATAAGCCAAGATTGGGAACTGTCTCAAAGACTGACCCTGTATACAGGTAGAATAATAACAACAAAAAACTGATTAGCTGAAACTATTTAAAAGCTAGTAAAAGATTCTGACAGGTCAAACAAACTAGTTTAATAATCTATAAAAATGTTGTTCTCTTCCTTCTCAAGTCTCCAATATTATTATGGAAGATAAAGCAAAATCAGCTGAAAATTTTTAACAAATATTTGGTCCATAGGCAAATGGGCTGCCATATTGTGTCAGACTATGGTCAGAACAGTAGATTCAAATGTCTTCACATATTTATGTGTCATAGTCAGAGTTGTGAGATGTTGCGAGTAACATGGATTTGAATGTTCAAAAGTTGAGAAGATTTACTTTAAAAATAAACTAAGATTACAGCAAATTCAAGACTATTTTTATACTATCACTCGTTCTACCTTACATTCTAATATACTTTCTTAAATCAATAAGAATTATTGGTTGTATGGAAAGAATTGCGCTAATATTGGTATTATAGATTAGATCTAAAATACCGCAATGGCTCTTGTGTTTGGAAAGTGAATTATTTGTTTGCTGTAGCTGATTTGCTGTTAGGACTGTTTGCTTTAGGACTATTAGGTCATCCCGTGGGCATGACCTAGAAGGATATTACTTCCTCACTCCTCCCGTCTCTCAGACCTCTGATCTATGCTGGATGAAGGCTGTGTGGTAGGGCTGCCAGCAGAATGTTGGACTTCACTCTAGAACTTTCAGATCCAGCCTCTTCTGAAAACCACACTCCTGGGCTGAGTTTCTCACTGAGGAAAGCAGTGCCCATGTCCTTCTTGGCCTGAGCTTAAACTTCTCAAGGGTTTTTATCTACCCCACACCCTCTCCATGTCCATCTCTCACCCAATCATTGTGGGAGAGTTACACCAGAAACCCTGAAGTGGAATATTCTGCAACTTCTTCGTGAACAACCTCACCCCAAATGGAGCTTGATTAATACTCTCTGGCAGTATGGTGAGTGCTTTGCTTTGTTTCTTCTCCTCGTCTATCTTGCTATGAAGTTCTTACTCTCAGAGTAAAACCTCACTCTGTTTTGTAGTTTATTACAGCTGTGAGTTTTACTTGGGGCAGGTGGTTTAGGTCAGATCTGGTATTTCTCCCTGTACGTCTGGGCCTTTCTCGCTCTCCCAGAGCCCAGAGCTTGTCTATGTCCAGGCTGATTGGGTAGTCGGTGTCTCTGCTGCCTGGTGTTGAAGGGAAATGAAACACAGAAGGGACTTAGAGTTTTTGAGTGCCCAAGGCCATGGGTGAGCAAAGAATGTGGGAAAGCTGTGTGCACAGAGGATTTGGCAGCACGCTTTCCCACCCATTCCCTCCCAGTCATTTCTTGAGCAAATAGCACGTACCAGGCTCAGTGGTAGGTACCACTACCGTATTGTAGAAGACCTGAAACATACATAGTATGTCAGTTATTTGCAGTGTCTTCTTTGGCACAGATGTCTTTATGTTGTAGACCCTATGACAAGGAATAATGTTATCAAGATTTCTAAAGGTAAATCAAACATATTACAGTCTCTAATGCAACATCCAGTGGCACTTGTAGGACTCTACATTTGGCCAGGAAATGCAAATATTTCCATTTGGAAGAAAATCAAAGTTTCATGGAGCCTTGGTTTCTTTGTACTTTTGTCTTGCTATTTTCTTTATATTTCATACTGCCAGTGTATGTAAAGCTACCCATTTTCCTGGTGTGGTGTTTATAAAAAGCCATTACAGTGTGCTGTTACATGACTGGCATAACAAGGATATGTATATCTGTCTTGGTAGGGACTTGAAAACTATGAACCTTCCATTGATAATTAATCTTTTTAAAAATTTTTAAATCTTTATTGGTACACTACATATATGCATCATGATTACACTCCATAATGGGGATTTGTACCAGTATAAGACACAACTTAATTCTCATTTTTTCCCATAGTCCTACCCACCCTACCACCCCCCCATATACATAAAATTTGTTTCCTTACTTTTTTGTTACAATCTCAACATTTTCCCCCTTCTTCCTACTTTATATTGAGCATTTTCTATTTCACAATATATAACATACAATTCTAGGACTCATTTACATCTTTATTTTCTCATACCAGAGAAAAGATGCGATATGTACCTATCTGTGCCCTATTTATTTCACTTATGAGGATATTCTCAAGGTATGTCCATTAAGTATAAATGATTTAAACTTATCATTTTTTTATGGCAGAGTAATAATCCATTCTGTAGAAGAACCACAGGTTT
>PVIR01039808.1:0-13691 GCA_004026965.1 Petromus typicus
AAAAAAATGCCCATTTTTTTAAAGGGACATACAGAACTTCATACATGTTCCTCCATTTACATACTTTGGATTTAAGACTATTTCAGCCTGTCTTTCCTTCCTTAAAATTAGTGCACTCCCCTTGGTTTGCATTCTGTGGTCATTTATCTGTTTTGTTCCATTATGTGACCCAATGGTTGTGTAATGAGTGTAAGAAGGAGAGAATTGGTCAACTTACTTTTCTAAATACCTGGTTCCCTTTTCCCTATCAAGATTGTATTAAATAAGATTACTTAAAAATATGTAAAAATGGGCCAGGGATTTAGCTCAGTGGTTCTGGCGGACCCAGGTTCGATCCCAATCCCAGTAACCACATAACAATACTGGGCATGGAGACTCACACCCAGCAGCAATCAGTACCACACACCACAGTGCTGGGTATGGTGGCTCACACCTGTAATACCAGCACTTGGGAGGCAGAGGCAGGAGGATTGCTGGGATATGAGTTTGAGGCTGAGCTCAGGGCCAGCCTGAACCACAAAAGCAAGACCCTGTCTCAAAAAAAAAAACCTAAAAAAAAAAAAGTAAAATGTTAAAAATAAAATTCACTTATATTACTTAACTTGCAATTAATTTTCAGACAGGGATGTAGTTCAAAAGAGTTAAGTCAGAAAACAAATATTTCTATCTAGAAAAAGGAAGTTTATAGACTTGAACTACATAAACTTCTATAAGGCCAGCTCTATTGTGACATGAAGTGAAAAACTACTGGGTGATCTGTTCCTTTCAGATAAAAACAGATTTTTATAATAATTTGTATGTAAAATGTACCAATAAGATCAATTTTAAAAACATAAACAGATTTTGGTATTATAACAAACAATCAAAATTATTGGGGTATTATCATTTATGTTCTCCTTTTTTTTGGAGACCAGGTCTCCCTTTGTAGCTCAGGCTGGTCCTGAACTCAGCCTTGAACTCAGCAATCCTCCTGACTCTGCCTCCTATAGGGATTACAAGCGTAAGCCAGCACATCCTGCTGTGTTCTCTGACTGAGTCAAGAATTCTAGTCTTTGCTCCTCTCCCTCTTTATTTCAGTTTAAAACGTTTTGAAATTTGAATCTGAATTTTTCCTTTCATTCTTTGAAAAGAGTCATCTTAGTTTTGAAGTCACTTTATACTGGGGCTAATAACAAGTAGACATTTATTGCCAACTGGTGGTATCCATAACACACAATTTTTTAAATTTGACTTAATCTCACAAAGACATTGCAAGAGGGGGAGGAACTCCCTCTTTACAGATGATGAAATGAAGGCTCAAGGAAAGCAAGTTATCTAAGTGCACAAGGGAAGGACTGCAATAGGAAATTTCATACTCAGGGATTCAACCTACTCTAAAGCCCCTGCTCCTTTTACTCCCCTAATCTTTCACATAAAAATCTTTGTCTAGCTGACAGTTGTGTTAGAGACTTGATAACTTTTCCAAAGGCAACTTAGTCCTTCTTAAAGTTCTTTTATGTGCATATGCACGTACATGTATGCATGTGTGTGTCGTGCTGGGGAATAAATGAAGTGCATCACACGTTCTATCACTGAGCTACATCCCTGTTCGTTTTATTATCTGAAGAGAAGGTTTCATCAAATTGCCCAGACTGGCTCGAAACATGTAGCTAGGATTACAGATATGCACAACTTTTAAAAAGCTACCATCTTCTCTGATAAATTTAAAATTTCTCAAAATGACAACACTCAAATTAGCTACTTATATCAGATAGAATTCAAGACACAAGTTCAGCAAACAAAATCTCTCATTTATTGAGCACTTAAGTCTGATGTTTTCAACTGAACTGTTATTGAAGGGTTCTATGTGATATTTAGGAACACCTATAACAGCTGTTTGGCAGAGTCCGAGACGTATTTAAGAAAGAGAGTTATACCTATCCCCTAAACTATTTTCTGTGTATAGATGACAGTGGTACTGATCTCCACTTTTCCTGGTAATAATCAAACCAGTCTTAAAAAGAGCTGGTTAAATAACCATTAAGGTTTCTCAGTTAAGCGGCCAAACACAAAAGTGAAAACAAGAAATAACATCTCTTATTTTATCTGTAAAGAGAGAAAGTAAGTGCCAAGTAACCTCAGGAGGGAAGGGCCCAACCAGCTCCTGACCTTCTCTTTCGGCACACTTTGAATAGTCCTATATACTTATCTGGCTTCTCTTTACAAATTCTTATCTCCTAGATATCCCATTATAATGCCTTTTTGTAGGATGGGATTTTTGAACATGAACTGCCATCATAAAAAACATCACAAACAAACCACCCTAATAGGTGACATGGCTCAGCAAGATTTAAACTAAAAGTGCTATTTGGCTGATAATGCTAACAGGTTAAAAAGAAAGAGGCTCACTCATCCCTGCCACACTGCTATTCTCAAACGTGTATTATTTTGACCCTTTTTGCATCTTTGAACATAGTTCAGGCCCTGTGGGGATCCTGTGTAGTTCCCAAACTCATTAGGAGCCTTAGAATAGAATTTTCCTCTTAGAACTAACATGTTAAGAGCATACACTGAACCAGAAAAGGTGATACAATCCACTTTTCAATTACTGAAATTTTATCCCAGTTGTCCCACTTTATTTTTTTTTGTTTTGGCAGAATTGGGGTTTGAAGCAGAGCCTTGCTCATGCTAGGCAAGTGTTCTGCCCTACATTACTCCACAGCCCCTTTTATCTTATTTTGAGGCAGAGCCTTGACAGTTTTCCCAGGCTGATTTAGAACTTTCTATCCTATTGCCTCAGTCTCCTGAGTAGTAGGGACTAAAGCCATGAGCCATAGTGCCAGGCCTGTCTCAATTTCTTAAAAGTGTAATCAGAAGTACATTACTTATAACTGCTCCCTCTCATTAAACCTGAAGGAATCTTGGAGAAAAAGAGGGACTTTAGGTTACTAAGGGTTTATTTAAATTTTCAAATGACCACTTTCTAAATTTTGATTTTTAAAACATATCACTAGGAGACTGAATGACAATTTAACCAAAAAAACAAAACAAAATAAAACCTATTAACCTATTCACTCATTACTTTCCAATTATAAAAGATCAATTTTATTCTCTTGCTTTTGTGACTATTAGAGGGAAGAACATTCTCCAAAGAAAGTATTCTTTAAAGTAAAATGAGAATACTACAAAAAATAAAGCTAATCATTATTTAATACCTATCAGACAACTCTTTAAATTATTAAAAGTTATGAATGTCAAGCAGCCTTTCCAGAAAGAAGCCAATTTAAGAAAAAGCTATAACCTTGCATTTTCAAAATTACAATATTTGGCAGAATAAGACATGAAAACAAACAAGACTTTTTGACAGACTCTTAAATACATACTACTTACATGACACCTTGTAGAACTTTCTGGGGATCGGGGTCAAATAGCCTGTCAACATAGTGGCGACTGCTAGCTGTTACTTCCTAGAAAGCGGGGGAAAAATTATGACATCTGAAGCCGTGCAAATCATAAATTCATAGCATCACCCACAATATCAAACAGCTTTAAAAAGATGCATTGAGTCTTACAAAATACTTTGCATTGTTACTGTATGGGACATGTAGGCATGTGATATTTTTCTGTCTCAAATATCAAAATAATCAGAAACTACAGTGCTCAGTCCAAGATGCTGCACATGATTTTAAAAGTTCTTAAAATAAGAAAGTACAAAGAATACTACAAATTTTTGGAGATAAAAATGGCTGAAGAATTTAAGCAGTTAACATAATTATACACAGTAACTGCTCACTTAAAAGATTATATTTCCCTATAAGGGAAAAATATTAACTACGTTTTTGTAACTCATTTTGAGAACAGCTTGTGACAATACAATAAAGCGTAATTTAGGAAAGAAAGAAGGCATCTAGTGCTCAGTAAAAAGAACTGGACAGTGAAGACCTTTGTGTATGTACTGCAAGCTCAATGAAGAAACAAGCTAAGTTGCTTCATTAACCGCTGGATATATATGTATGTGAAATAGGACTGCTACTTCTACTAAATATACACTAAAGGGGAAAGAAAGAATTCGCTAGTAAATAAAAAAAAGGAAACAAAACTTATATATATAGGGGATAGGGAGTTGTAGGGAGGGCAGGGGAATGGGAAAAATTAGAATCAAGATATGTCACGTACAGGTACAAACTCTCAATGTTGAATATGATCATAATATATGTATAAAATTTATCAATAAAATCAATTTTTAAAAAAAGAAAAGAAAATCTAGCTCTCAGCCAAAGAAATGGGCCAGGACTTCCTGGCAGTCTAAGTGTAAGGGAAGTCAGAATGACAGAGAGGAGTTCCAGTGCAAGGAGGCAAATGTGGGCAAAAACTACATTAATGAAGTTTCATACTTCCTCAGGAAAAAAAATTCAGAATCAGGATGGTCTACAGGTCCAACAGAACTGGATAAAGTTGGGTAAAGATGGAGAGTAAGGGACACTTACCTCCTTTTATTTATATTATGAGATTTACTCTATATGCTATTTCTTATAATATTTATTTTGACAAGTAATATTTTTACATTGAATTTTCAGTACTTAACATAACTTGAAAAAAAATTTACATTAGAGAATCAGAGGCAAAAAAATTTGTCCCCTCCTCACCTTTCTGATGGAAAGTGCTTATATGCTGCCATGCATTAGTGATAAATTATTACAGGGTGGAAGAAAACACCTTTCAGGTTGGTTTTTTTTTTTTTTTTTTTGTATTTTTTTTTAGTTTTTTGAGACAAGGTTTCGCTTTGTAGTTCAGGCTGGTCCTAAACTCAGACTCAAACTCAGAAATCCTCGTGTCTCTGCCTCCCAGGTGCTGGGATTACAGGTGTGAGCCACCATGCCCGCCCACTTTTCAGTTTAGTCAGCTCTAATTCCCAAGATACAGACCAGATATATACATATATCTATGGAGATATATATCAATCAATCAATCAATCAATAAACTTCACCCAAAGTTCAACTACTGTACAAACTACTTTCATGCTAGGTTGTCAAAATGTGATATATATTTTTGTACTCTAATCTTCTTACCAAAATATCCTCATAGGCAACTGAAAAATTCTGTTGCTTTTAATACTAACTCCATTTACAAAAACTAAACAATGGTAGCAAATAAACAAGTGATGAAAATTACTGTGCACGTGGTAGACACCATCAAAGCATAAGCATGTAGTTGGGTCTGTTTTCCTCAAAATAACAGAATGAAGTTAGGAAGACTCTTAAAATCTGTCCCACTCTCTTGGTTTACAAATAAGATCTTTTTATTCCCCAGAGCTCAACATCTCGTGTCTCCCAATATGGTTAAGACTACCAAAAAAAGTGTTATAATTAGGTTTAACACATGCACCTTAGACTGTGCATTTGCCTAACACAGTCATTATTTTGTATACCTATACAGAAAAAAATTCGGTTTTTGGTGGCACCAGGGAGTGAATCTAGGGCCTTCACACTGAGCTACAACCTCAGCCGTATTTTTGCTTTTAGACAGTCTCATGAAGTCCCACACTAGGCTCAAACTTGCCATCCTCCTGGCTCAGCCTCCCAGAGTGCTGAAATCACAGACGTGCACCACTCTGCCTGGCTGGGACATTTTTATATCTCACTGCTTTCCTCTGTAGATCAAGTCACTCCCCTCTCAGTTCTCTTTCCTTTTCTTTCAGAATGTAGAATGGGAAAATAGGAAGTAGAAAAAATAAAATATAGAAATTATTTCAAGGAATTTCATAGTAAAGGAGAATTAAGAAGTAAGAGTGTAAATGGAGGGGAAAGTACAGCCAAGAGAGATATTATTTTTAAAGATACAATAAATTAGCACCTGCATATAAATTGATGGAAATACCTTAACTCCTTATGCTACACGAGGAGTGGAAAAATATTCAGAAAAATGTTCAGGAGTAATTGATGGGGAATGGATTTTTTCTGATTAAGGAGAACTGGAAGGTACAAACACTAGAAGGAACTGACTAAGTGGATATCCTAGTGATACCTGTGATGTTCTCTTCTAATTACACCTATGTGTTTTCTAAGAGTATACATAAGAGACACTTGAGTGGTCTAAAGAGCAAAAAGGAGTAATATACTGTCGAGGCTGGGAAAATATACCAGTACTGCTAAGAAGCAGGAAAAATCCTCTTAAAGTTTATAATTATGAATTAAAATGAAAACAACCAGTATGAGTTTATTCTCCAGCTACATTTAAATGGACAGAAGCAGGCATGAATAAAAGATCTGAATTTAACCAGAATTAGAATTCTACCAGGCAAGGATGAAGAAACCAGAGGAAGAGGTCAAATAAGAGTATATGCAAGAATGTGATTATAACAATGGATCTAGTGAAAAATGTGCTAGAATAGATTGTAGGTAATGGAGGGATCGAAGGACTGCTGGCACCAGAGTAGGAGAAGTATTTTGGGAGAAGGTGTTTTAAAATGCTTAAACTTGAGAATATGAAGTGTAGTTAGATTTCAGTCTTGGTTAAAGTCAAGGTCTAGGAAATAACCATGGGAACTAGTATCTGAAGGTAGGATGTAATACATGATCACTGGAGTTTAGAATTATTACTTATGTAATTATTACTTATGTAAAGAGCGAAGTTTCTATATGTCATCACAGAAGTAGCGTTAGAAAGAGTTTGCAATGAATTAAAAGCTAAAATCTTTTTTTTTTTTTGAGACAGGGTCTCACTTTTTTGTAGTTCAGACTAGTCTTGAGCTCATCCTTGAACTCATAGCAATCCTCGTGCCTCTGCCTCCCAAGTGCTGGGATTATAGGTGTGAGCCATTACGCCCGCCCAGCACTGTGGTTATGTGGTTCTGATTGTTGGTAGGTATGAGTCTCCCTGCCCAACACTGTAGTATGTGGTTGCCGGGGATTGAACCCGGGTCCTTGCACTTGCAAGGCAGGCGCCAGAACCACTGAGATAAATCCCCGGCCCCTAATAGCTAAAATCTTAAAGAGATGAGGAAATGATCAAGGGGTCTGTAGATGTCTATAAGGTAGTATGCAGTGAAATTCCAAGATGAGGTTTTTAGAGACCAAGAAGGATTCTACTTTACCCTTATCAGAATGTTATAAGAGTTAGAGGGGAAAAGGTGCCACTGCTGAGAAAACTAGAGAAGGCTTAGAATAGAGTACCTTCAGACAAAAAGCCCTACATACATCATAAACTAAAAAATGAAGGAAATGTTCAGAGAAGCTGAGAAGACCAGTGAACCAGGAGAGGCAAGAGATCTGATGGAAAAGTAGATAGCTATGTGGCCATGAGAAATATCCCTGAAATCCTGTGCTTATAGATAATGTCAATGAGATAAGAGTTTAATCCTAATGGCCAAGTCAGTGGGAAAGAGGAATGAGAATGATGGGAAGTGCATGTGTGGGGGTGGGGGAGGGGTGAAGAGAGAAAAGGATTGTAGATTATTTCCTCATTCTTGTCAACAACAGTGTGGAGGCTGGGGATGATAGTTTGATTTGGCCATTAACTATTTACTCCAGAAATATTAAAAATACTGGGACTCCTTCTCTCCTGCTCATGGTGAAAATCAGGATAGCAGGGTTTTTGATGATCTGTCCTTTCAAGATGTGGCTTGACATTTCAAAACATTAATGCAAGTTTGCGTTACTTTCTGCAGCTTCCAATAGCTAGACAGGGTTTATATGGTGATTCCTCCATCCTCCTCACAGAAAAGTAAATGTGCCAAGTAGCCAGTAAAGCTCAGGGTGTGGTCTGTGCCCATGAAGGACAGAAAAGGTAACCAGGTCAGCCCTATAACTGTATCTTTTGGCTTAAAACACTTCAGCCAGCAAGCTCTCAAAACCTGGCTCTGAACTCTTTTCATATACTCAAAGCTACAAGAAAGCCATTATGAGAGGACCTGAAACAAACTTCTTTTTTCAGCATAAGAGCTGCATTCCACTGGAGAAAAGTATTATATGGAAGCAATTTTGCTTTAAACAGGGTGACTATTAACAGTACTTCTGAGATGGCTCTCAGGGATCTCCACTTCCTGCTCCTCACACCTCTGGGTAGTCACTTCCCTTGAGTGAGGACTAAGACAGGACTTAGGCTTTAGCAAGCAGAATGGGGGAGAGTTAATACATACATTTCAAATACTTCAGAGTCCTCCCCACCATGTGTTTTTTCTCTTTGAACAAAACTAGTGGTCTGGTTATGTACTGCCCTGTGGAGAGACCCACACAGCATGGAACTAAATTCTGCCAACAATCATGTGAATAAGTTTGGAATTAAGATGCTCCCAGAACTGGCCATCAGATGAGTCTGTGGCTCCTGCTCATCCCCTGACTGCAGCCTTGAAAGAGAGCTTCAGCAAGAGCAAGTCCACACCGGTACTCTTAACTTACATCAAATGAGATCATAAATGTTATTTTAAAGAGCTAAGTTTTGGGGCAATTTTTAAATACCAACTGATAACTAATTGGCTTTTGATTTATCATCCAAACAAAGATAATTTTAAGAGTGAGAAGGGCATGATTAACAATTGTCACATAATAACACATAAACCAAGACTGCTGGCGACAAATTGAGCTATATGATCATCATATCTTTTATTCACCTACAGTGGTATAAAAGAAAAGAGAAAAACTTCTATGTGGCTAACAAAACTGGTCAGGTGTTCTGAAATGGTAAACCAGAATAGCCTCTTGTGGCCCCTTTGAATAAACTACCAGGGTAAATTAAAGCCACTGTCTTTTGGGGAAGAAATTCTTTGGGAAGTCCTAGACATGTCAACAATAGGATTTAACTAAAAAATAAGTGTTCAACTCAAATTTAAGGGCAAAACTTTAAGTTTATTAGATAATAAAAATGACTTTAAAAGATTAAAAAGAAAATATCAAGCTTATTTTGTTAAAGTCTTGTTCTATGTATTTTTTTTTTTACAGTGTTCTTTATTTTTAACACAGCCATTACATAGAAAAGAACAAATGATTTCCATTTGAAGATTTGGGTTTTACCATTAAAGAACTTTGGGTAAAAATAAAATTTTAAGCCAGACATCGTGGTGCATACCTGTAATCTCAGCTACTCAGGAGGCTAAGGCAGGAGGATCGTGAGTTCCAGACTAGCCTGGGCCACTTAGCAAGGCCTTGTCTCAACATAAGAAGGGCTGGGATGTAGCTCAGTGGTAGTGTGCTTACCTAGAATGTATGAGGCCCTGGGCTCAACTCCCAGTACTGTAAAAATAAGTAAATAAAATAAAAATTAAAAATTGAGACTGTTTCTTCAAGTGGTGATGTTATCACATAGAGCAGAGCATGGCTCTGATCTTACATTTTTATCAGAAATATCATGTAAGCCCTATTAGTTTCAGGACAATTGTATTTTTGTAGAATTGCTTTGAAAAGTACACTAACGCCCCTCTCAGTTATTTTTATTAATGGTTAAAACTTAAAGATACCTCTTCTCACTTATCAGCAGTTCAATCTCAAGAATAGGCTAAATAATAAACACTTGTTTAGTATGCTACAGTATAAAAACATTTTCACATCTAATTTCTCATTCATTTACCTGATCTTTAGAAATTCAAACTTTAAAATCTTATAAGCTCCAGTAAGGAGTTCTGAGGCCATATAAAGCGAATGTTTAAAACAGTGATTGACAATAAAACTCAGTGAGTCACTTAGTTCACAAACTATTAAAGTCATTCATAATGTTTATCTTTTAGCCCTGTCAAATAATATCCTGGTTTGGAAAACAATGGAAAAAATACAAACACAAAAACAGGATGTTTAAATTTTACAAAAAATTCAGCTTTAAATCTTTTTCACACTGAAATTCTGCTGAGTGTCTTTATATCTTTATAGGTTCTAGGAATTAAGAGATAAGACACAGTCCCTGACTTTTAAGAGATTCATAGGACAGAAAAGAAATAGATAATATAATAAAGCTAGAGATGTAACTTGTAACAATTGATAATTATAATCACTTAAATGAACATAAAAAAATAAAGCACTGAAAATAAAATTAACTGACATCAGTGGTGGGATGGAAGGTGACTGGTAACAAGTAGTAAGTACCATAACCTTTAAGTATAACCATAAAAATAAACACAAAATACAAAGTTGACAATAAAATTAACTACTCTTAGTGGGATGAAGGTCACTGCTATACTAAGCAGTTATAATGATTAACCTGGAAGACAAGTGTTAATTTGTCAGGTGAAAAGGGAAGGAAAAAAGGGTAAGAAGGCCTCTGGGTAGAGAGCACAACACATAAAAACAGTACAAAAGAGAGTTCTGAGGCAATACAGTATGTCTGAGAAAAAAAATACAACTTAGTATTCATAGTTGGGAATACAAAACAGTACTAACACAATATTCTTTGACTTAGTTAACAGAGACAAACAATCATCCAAACAATGTTCCAGGTAATGAGAAAGACTAAAAAAAGCCTACTTCTGCAGATCTTATATTTTTGCAAAATGAAAAGATTTTAAAAAGTGCTAAATACAATTTTTTAAAGGGATATAACGTATGACAAGGTTATATACAGCATAGGAAAAAATGTTTAACTATTACAAATACACTGGCACCAGCTAGGGGTAAGGAAGAGGCAGAAGAGAAAAAGGGAAGTATACTAAGAGAAAAACATCACTTGGTTCGTCATTCTGAACAGGGGCAATATTATTCCTTAGGATACAGTATGTCAATGTGTGGAAATAATTTTGTCTGTCATGACAAATAGTGCTACTAATATCTAGTAGGCAAGGCTTTATGTGCTGGGACAAGTTCACATTCCTTAACTTTGCATTACTCAGTCATGTACAAGCAAACAAAACCAAAACAAAACATATATGTAAAAGGTCAATTAATCATAATCAAAGATAATTATAAATTTATAACATGAGTATAAAAACATCACTTGAAATGTTTTTAAAAGCCAACAACTTTGTAATAAAATAATTTGAGATTAAAAAGATATAATTTATCTAGGTTTAGAATCTAACTACACTCTGAATATAAACACAAAATGGGTTTTGTTCCATTGTAATGTACAATTTTCCAAGAATGCAATTCTCATATGAACAAAAGGTATTTCATCTTGTTAGGAACTTTACCAAAAGCGCAGCCATTTCAGAAAGTCACAAAAACGTTATTTATTTTACTTAAGTAAGCATTACAACATGCTTTTACTAGTCTGCAGAGGAGCTGTCACATTCACAGCTAAACTATGTACATTTGCAAATATATCACTATTTTCTGCTATCGTAGTACCTGAGTATTTACACATTTAAACAATGTCATAGTTTTCTGTCTTTCTTCCTTATCACATCTGATATCTTATAACATTAAAAAGTTACATGTGAGGCAAGTTAACTTATGTATGAATTTCACTACAGTGCCAAGAAAGCACTGAAAAGTATCTATTGAAAGAAGAGTCTGAGTCTGATAGGGCTTGAACTGCTCAATAAAACAGCTCTTAAAAAGCCAGTCCACTGGGAGCCCTAGAACCCCTTTCCTATCCCAAAACAATGAAAAATCAAAATTTGAGTTTCTAATGCCTTCAAACCCCTCCTTTTTGCACTACGATAATTTTCTAAAACATCAAATAAATGCGTTATTCAGATTAGTCACAAATTCTCAATTACTCATCTTAAAGCTTGGGTATATTTATTGTGTTTGCATTTGTTCCTGGACAAATTAGAACTGTCACAATTCAGAAAACCAGAAACCAAAACTTTGAGAACAGCATTTCACTAAACTTAGCAAGAAAAAGGATAATACTATCAAAAAAGACAAACCTTATACTTGTAGACAGCTATTGTGTCTTTCCTATGTATTCAAAAATTCCTGCTTGCTTCCAAAAGAAGTAAAAATAGAAGAAAAGGGTCAAGTACTACTTAAAACCTAAGATTTTGTTGTTAGTTTTTCATTTTGGATTCTGTTTCACTCTTTTTGTTAAACTTGTCTCATCAGGACCCAACTGAACCTCTCACACTACTTTTGCAATTATTTGTACGCTCACATTTTTTTCTCATGGGATTAATACTGTGGTAGTTTCTAGAATTACAGCATCTTTACTCTCCAGATTAATCAAAATCATGCTTTTCTGTAGCTTCAAGAAACTATGGACAATTTCTAAAACAGCACTTCAGCTGGGCTCGACTGGTAGAATGCAACAGTTATGGCATTTAAGGGTACTAGAATGCAATCAGCTTTCATTTCACAAATACCATCATAAAAATGTTAAACTATATAATTTTATTTTACTAGTGTGTAAAAGAGGGAACTCTAGCTTCTCAATATAGACTGAAATCCAGATTTTTTTTTTTTTTTTAGGTTTTTTGAGACAGGGTCTCGCTTTGTGGTTCAGGCTGGCCCTCAGCTCAGCCTCAAACTCACATCACAATCCTCCTGCCTCTGCCTCCCGAGTGCTGGGATTACAGGTGTGAGCCACCATGCCCGGCACTGTGGTATGTGGTACTGGTTCTGCTGGGTGTGGGTCTCCACACCCAGTATTGTTATGTGGTTACCGGGGAATCGAACCCGGGTCCTTGCGCTTGCAAGACAGGCGCCGGAACCACTGAGCTAACTCCCCGGCCCTGAAATCCAGATTTTACATGCTAAGAGAATTTATTAAAAACAAGTCAATCAGTGCTCATAAAATTTAAAAATTCTAAAATATAAATCAAGGCACACAATTTTATTTTTTAAAAGTAGGAATTTGTAGATCTAACTTTGACCTACAGAACATGACAGGGAGCAAGTCAATATCTCCAGTCCTCAGCTGTTCACAATTAAAAAATGACAAGGAATACGTTTATCTAAAGGGCCAGGTATGGAGGTGCATGATGGTAATCTCAGCACTTCAAATCTGGCTTGGGAAATTTAGTGAGACTGTCTCAAAATAAAAAATAAAAGGAACTGGAGATGTAACAGGCAGAAGACCTCGGGTTCAATCCCCAGTCCTGCGTGAGCAAACAAATAGAAAAGTAAATCTGAAGGTTTTTTCTAGGCAAAGAATCCATAATTTTATAGTCATACAAAGAAAACCAGAGCATAGTCAGATTAAAATTAATATGAAAGGAGGCTTTTACATTTACTTTTTCTGTAATGAATTTCTAATATGATAATATATTCTGATAGTCCTTATATACTATTAACAGTTGCTATAAACATAACTTGGGGGTTATAAACACCAAAAACAATTTAATACTCATGCTTCTAAAACCAAGTATCTCTTTAAAGTCTGGTACAAATGATAAACTGCTATGTGCATCTAGATGATCTGCTAAGTTTCCTCTATTAAAAATTCTTTTCACTTAATCTTCAATGTGGATGAGAAAGTATGAATTGAAGGGTAAAAAGAGATCTCAAATACAGTGAATGAGTTAAGGATCTATGGTACAAAATATAATCTGGAAATCTAAAGAACTGTATCTGGAGAACATGTATGGAATGATAGTAGTGGGGAGTTTTACAAAGACCGAGATGTTCTCTGGTTGGTGAGGTTCATTCAAATGCCTTCACAGATAAGAAAGTCAAGGAAATCTACTAAGATGTATTCAAATGCCTACTTCTTAATCTTGACATAACAAAGTAAGGTTATTCAGAAATAGGTGTGATACTGTCCTAGATTACAACAAAACTTTCAAGTTATTATTCAAGACTGCAATTATGTATTGATATAAGAAACCCTGGTCCATCTTTCATGGTAAA
>PVIR01039809.1:0-13685 GCA_004026965.1 Petromus typicus
TCTCAAGAAAAACCCAAGTGAACTAGGCTGAAACATTGCATTTGGCTCCCAATCAGCCTCTCTGCTAGTAGCTTTAAAATTTCACCTCTGTTCTGTAATCTTCAGGTTTCCACATAGTAGCCAGAGTAAAATTTTAAAACATTCAGCCACATGAATATTGTGCCATCTCTTCGAAATTCTCTCATGGTTCCTCATTGTAATCAGTGACATCTAACTCCCACCGTGTGACCTACTGCGTTCTACTGTCTAATCTGTTCTCATCAGCCATTATTCTTGCTTCATGTGGCCCCTTGGATCCCTCAGTTCTGCAGTCATCAAATCTACCATTTCTTTATCCTGCACTGATGCCTCCAAGTTGCTACAGAATTCTTTGCATATTTCAATTTCCTGCTTAACTTTCACTATACCACATTGATCTAACAACCCCTCAAACCCTGTCCCATTTATCAGCTAGTTTTCTTTCCTTCATAGCATTTACCATTCGTACATCACATACCTGTTTTATTGTACCTTTTTATTTTTTCTTTTTGCAAGATCTTATCAATTCCCAGACTACATAGACTTAGCTTTGTTAACATTGTCTTCTGATGCCAAGTGTTAACCTTAGTGGCACAGTGCCTGCTTTACAAGCATGAGATCCTGAGTTTGATCCTCTGTACTAAAGCAAAAGCAAAACAAAAATAAACAAACAAGAATTGCCTTCTGTATGCTAGAGCAACATTTATACAAAGAAACTCAATATACTTATTAAATGAATAACAGTAAAAATCCCTCTGATTTTGATGTATCAAACTCTGATTTTGTTTTACTTCATTTTTAAGAAATGTTCAATTTAAGGGCAAATTGATCATTTATATACATTTCATAGTCATATATCCGAATGTCATTACCTAATATATACCAAATTACTGTATTAGAAATTTAAGAGAGAAGTATTAATTCTAAACTTATTTTGTCTAGTTTATAAACACCATCTATTTATATTAATTGTGTTTCAATAATGATATGTATAGAATAATTTATTTCCTTTTTTACTAGTTCTGTTGCAGGATTTTATGGGATTTTTAATATGCAAGAATCTCTCTTGCTAAGATCTGATTGCCTATTTATACCATAGAACATGGTTCTACCTACCATACTAAGAGTCACCCACCTGTGGCATATTTTACTTTTACAGATTTTTCTCACACTCCCAGTAGAACACCCTACTGATCAAAAAGGGCAATATTTTGCAGCAGCAAAACCTATGATTACCAGATGTTTTTAAGCCAAACAGTTTCTAAGTTGAAAAACTGCAGCAAAAATCTGACTTCTTGGGGAGATTGGCCTGAAACTGTAGCCTGAAGGAGAGAACAGTGATTCCTAGAAACCAACCAACATAGATTACAATCTACTCAGTATTTAAAACTCTTATTTTCTAAACAAGATCACTGTCATGTGCATTTATTATTTTAAATAGGGCTCTCTACCGAAAGCACTTAATTTATATTTATGAAGACACTTATTGCACAATAAATGCCAGCTAAAGATTATAAAAAATATCTTTGTTGAAGTCTGACAGCAATAAAAGACATTTTCCATTAGTGCTATAATTAGCTCATAATTATATAAGCAATAAATGCATAATTAGTTTTTTTATCCTTATAATATTATTATTGTATACAGTATCGGCCATGGAGCTGTAAATAACATTGACAAATTAAGTCACTATGTTCCTGTGTATTGAATATCAATTTCATTGAAAGAAAACATATTTCTAGAAGAAAAAAATTTAAGGCTTCTACCACAAATCCATCTCCTCTTCTTAGGGATTTAAGAGTAGACTATAATTGCTTTAATGTTAGGGAATGGGGGATAATAACAATCTAAACTATGTGGCTATCATTAGAGCTAAGACCTACCTTTTTCATTTATACTTCAATTCGATTCTAAAGTTAATAGAATTAAATTTCATACTATAATCCAGTTTTCTTGTTTCTCAAAATGTAAATGTCTTGTTAAGAGTACTAATATGACAAAAGAACCAAATTATAATAGAGGAGATGAATTACTGTACTTGAATGTTAATGACACACTGAAGTTATTCATTTCTTCAGTCTTGTGTTTCCTTCACTTTGAGTCAGTAAGTGAACATGACCAACAACAACATAAACAAAATAAAACAAAAACAAACTACAATGCCAATAGCTGAAACTGTAAGAGGGTCAGTACATCCATTGTCTAATGAAAAGTACTTTCTATACCTTGATCGTTTGCACTAGAATATTAGAAGGAGCACAAAGGTCTGAATATGATAAATATTGTATATCCTGATGGTAGGTATGTCTCTCAATTTGTCATGGAGTTATATGCCAATAAATCCTCCTAAGTTGTTGGAAATTCTTTAGGGGGATTTGAATTTAGGAATTGAATTCAAGGACTTGCACTAGTGAGGCAGATGAAGTGACACTGAGCTACATGCCCAGTCAGTTGCTAGAAACATTGTAAGTTGGTCATACATTAATGCATCCACAAAACCAAATATCAGAGTTCAACGATGGAATATACTGTACACTATCAATTGTTGACTCTCGGGATCTCTTGGCTGACCAGGAACTGGGGCTTTGCTGCCATTGCCTAATCCAATAACAAATAATAGAAACATCTCAGTAGCCCAGAAATATATCAAAACTCAGAATTGGAAACATGGTCCACACTAAGTGAATTCAGCCTTGCTACATTAGAAAATTAAGCAATCATTGTGGAGAATTAGCCTAAATTGGGGACCATTTGGGCATAATTAAAATATTAAAATAAGTATTTAAAGCATTTTTTTTAAATTTGAGGAATTTGTAATGTAAAAATCATTATATAAATCATTAATTTAGAAACAGGAAAAGCTTAATTAAAATTTAAATGGTAAACACTTCCAAAACATGTAACATGACACCATAGTTCTAAGTATAAAATTAACTAATTCCAGGCTATAAAACACCTGAATTTCCCAAGAATCTTGTACCCATTAATAAAAGAACAATCAACGATATGGCGGGGATTACAGACTGATCATACTTAAGAGGCATCATTTAAAAAAAATAATTTATCTTTATTGGTACATTATGAATACACCTCATAATCACATTCAAGATTGATTTTGTGGGGGCCGGGGATTTAGCTCAGTGGTTCCAGCGCCTGTCTTGCAAGCACAAGGACCCGGGTTCGATCCCCGGTAACCACATACCTATACTGGGTGTGGTGACTCACACCCAGCAGCCACCAGTGCCACATACCACAGTGCCAGGTGTGGTGGCTCACGCCTGTAATCCCAGCACTTGGGAGGCAGAGACAGGAGGATTGCTGTAATGTGAGTTTGAGGCTGAGCTCAGGGCCAGCCTGAACTACAAAGTGAGACCCTGTTTCCAAAAACCCTAAAAAAAAAAAAAAAAAAAAGATTGATTTTGTATCAGAATATGATGCGACTTGATTCTCATTTTTTCCCTTTTCCCCCGTCCTGAACCACCTACCCCCTATATACACAATCTGTATTCTTTTTTCATTATTATTACCACATTCTTTTTCCCTTCATTATTTACCCTTACACTCTTTCCTTTTAAATATTTTCTACTTCACAATATCAACTATCCATACTACAACTCATTTACAACTTCATTTTTCTCATATTAGAGAAAAGATATGATATTTACACATCTGTGACCTGTTTATTTTGCTTATGAAGACGTCCTTAAAGTACATCCATTTGAGTATAAATGACTCAATCTTACTATTTTTAATGGCTGAGTAATACTCAGTCTATACAAGCACCACACTTCTTTATCTAGTCTCTAGTTGATGGACATTCAGGCTGTTTCCAAGATTTAGCAATCAAAACTGAGCTGCTATAAATATGGGTGCACATATGTCGCTGTAAAATTAATCTTTTAATTCCTTTGTGTCTATACATAGTAGAGCAATGGTCGGGTCCAATGGGACCTCCAATCCTAGCTTTTTGAAGAATCTCCACAGAGGTTGTACGAATCAACATTCCCGCCAAAAGTGGAGAAGGGTTCCTTCTTCTCCACCGCCTCACCTACATTTGTTGCTGGCTAATTGGCTAATTGTGACATGACTACCATTCTTTGTGGAGTGAGATGAGATCTCTGTTGTTTTCATCTGCATCTCTTGAATGACTAATGATGTGGAGATTTTTTTTTTTTTTTTTTGACAGGGTCTCGCTTTTTTTGTTCAGGTTGGCCCTGAGCTCAGTCTCCAACTCACATCATAGCAATCCTCCTGCCTCTGCCTCCTAAGTGCTGGGATGACAGGTGTGAGCCACCACACCCTTCACTGTGGTATGTGGTACCGGTTGCTGCTGGGCATGAGTCTCCAAGCCCAGTATTGTATGTGGTTGCCCGGGCTCAAACCCTGATCCTTCTGCTTGCAAGACAGGTGCCGGAAACCACTGAGCTAAATCCCCGGCCTAAGCAGTTCTTCATATACTTCTTAGCTTACTTCTTCCTCTGAAAAGTATGTGTTCATTTCAGATGACCATTTTTGAATTTGGTTTTTAAATTTGGGTGGGTTGGTTTTTATAAGCTTTTTATATATTCTAGATAATAGCCCTTTGTCTAAGGAACAACTGGTAAAGATTCTTTCCCACATTGTTGGCTCCCTTTTTGCTCTGTTGGTGGTTTCCTTTGCTGTGCAGAAACTTTTTAAAAGAATGAGGTCCCATTTGCTGATTTCTTCTGCCAATTCCTGTGCTATAGAAGTTTTGTTAGAGGCCTCACACTTTTAAATACTGAAGCAAAACTTCACGGCTCATCTACATGTCTTGTACAAGTATACCAGTTCACTCACAATTCCATACTCTCTTGAAAAATTTAATTACGTCCCTGATCTTTACAGCAAAAGTTCTTTGTGAACTGTTCTACTTATAATATCAAAGTATATTTCCTTCCTTTAATCTTGGTCAGTATTTAAAAATGTGATGCCTCTTAAGTATGATCAATCTGTAATCCCTTCTATATCTTTGATTATTCTTTTATTAATGGGTACAAGTTCCTTGGGAAATTCGGGTTTATTATAGCCTGGATTCTGTTCATTTCATAACTACGGTGCCATGGTACATGTTTCATTTTCTTCCAAATGTCCTGGAAATAGGCAGCCAAATCCAGAGGCTTTGCTCACTGTTTTCAGGATGTGTATCATGTCTCTCTATCTTTCAGTAATGTTGTCCCCAGTGGAAATTCTGCATCTATATCATTACTTTTTTGATTATTTAAAAATACTGATATTCCAATTCTAGCATTGTTTTTGTTTATTAATATAACTATTTCTAGAAAGATAATATTTAACTTGCCTATTATTAATTTACTTAGTGTTAGAGTTCATATAGGAAAGTAGATAGTTGGGAGGTCTTTTTCTCATTACGTATTGCTTTAGGAGAAAGTAAATATTTCTCTGCATTTCTGATAAGGTGATTAAACTAGTCTTTAAAATCCTTTTGGGTCCATAAAGATAAATAGATTCATCAGTGGTCCTTTGTGTACAGATTAAGACAATGTGTTTTTTGGGTTTTTTAAATTATTATTATTCTATATAATAGAGTGTTACTCTGCCATAAAGAACGACAAGTTTGAGTCATTCATACTCAAATGGATATACCTTCAGGACATACTCATAGTGAAATGAATAGATCACAGATGTGTAAATACTGAATCTTTCCTCTGATATGAGAAATTGAAAATGTAAATGAGTTCTAGAATGTATATTAGATACTGTAAAATATAAACTATTGAAGTTTTCTATCAGTACATTTTATATACATATCATGACCACAATCAACATTGAGAATTTGTACCAGTATATGACACAACTTAATTTTCATTTTTTCCATTTTTCTGCTCACTGTAAACCTCCTGCCCTCTATACACATAAGCTTTGTTTCCATTTCTTTAACATCATTTTTTCCTTCACTTACTCCACCTTCATTCCCTTTAAATATTTTCTGTTTCACAATATCTATAATATATTTCAGAACTCATTACGTCTTAAGTTTCTCATACCAGAGAAAAGATATGGTATTTACACATCTGTTACCTATTTATTTCACCTATGAGTATGTCCTGAAGGTATGTCCATTTGAGTCAATAATGACTCAAATTTATCATTCTTCATGTCATAGCTATACTCTAATATATATACACGTATATATATATATATATATATATATCTTCTTTATACAGTCTCCAATTGATGGGCATTTGGGTGATTTCGAATATTTAGCTATCACAAACTAAGCAGCCATAAACATGGGTGTACATATATCTCTGTGATATGAATCTTTTCTTTCATGTACAAAAAGAGCATGTATATACCAAGACCAAATGAGACCTGTAATCCTAATTTTTTGAGGAACCTCCATACTGATCTCCACAGTGGTTGCCACTGTAGAGTATCAGATCATAGTACCTCAAAATTGGAGCTTACTAACAAAATGAATTCCAGAATCCTCACACACATAGTTAGGAATTGAACAACACTCTACTGAACAACCAGTGGGTCACAGAAGAAGTTAAACAGTTTTTACAATTAAATGATAATCCAAATACAACATATAGAAATTTATGGGACACAATAAAGGCAGATCTATGAGGGAAATCCATAGCAGTGAATGCCCACATGTGGAAAACAGAGCAAGCTCAAATAGATAACCTAATACTGAACTTCAATCTACTAGAAAAAGAGCAGGAAGACAAACCCAAAGCTCGCACTAGGAAGGAAATTATAAGAATCAGAGCCGAAATTAACTCAGTGGAGACTAAGAGGATGATACAAAAAAAAAAAAAATCAATGAATTGAAGAGTTGATTCTTTGAAAGGATAAACAGACTTGACAAATACTTAGACAACTTTATCAAACATATATAGATTTTTTAAGGAATGACCAGGGGCTGGGGATTTAGCTCAGTAGTTCTGGAGCCTGTCTTGTTAAGCACAAGGGCCCGGGTTTGATCCCCAGTTAACCATATACAATTCTAGGTTAACCATATACAATTCTAGTGGAGACTCACCCCAGCAGCAATCAGTACCTCATACCACAGTGCCAGGCGTGGTGGCTCACGCCTGTAATCCCAGCACTCGGGAGACAGAGGCAGGAGGATTGCTGTGATGTGAGTTTGAGGCTGAACTCAGGGCCAGCCTGAACTACAAAGTGAGACCCTGTCAGAAAAAAAAAAAAAAAGAATGATCGAACTTCTCCACCAATATAGTTGTGCTCTTTTATACTCCAAATAGTAATGTTTTATAGTCCCTCCAATGTTAGAGACATAGAATCAGGATAAAACATGAACATTTACTTACAAACAAGGACCAAACCTTGCTCTAATATGTTGTGCTGGAAGTTCGGCCCCAGCTCGTTTATACTTTCCCCTTTTGTAGGCTTTACAATCCATTATCTCATCCTTGTGTGGTCTGGTTTGCTCAAACAAGCAGGTTAAATTCCTGCAAATAGTTACAAGTGCAGTAAATCTGAAGAAGAAGAGTCATGTTGCTGAGATCAGGTGTTATCTATAAGGAAACTAGTAGTAAGCACCAACTGCCAATCATCAACTTTAAAGGGTTACAGAAACAGCACAGGAGAGCAGAAACCCTGCATTCTTTTATATTTTAATTGCTTTAACTCACAGCAGTCAAGGAAGCAGTCCCTTGTTTTATTTCTTTTTTGCATCACCATCATTTAGTTTTATTATAAAAATAACTTAGTCATTATGATAGGTTTGGAGTGACATTTCAATTGTTAGGGTTTCATTTTGTGTTTCTCCATTAGGTAATGACAATGGACATATTTCTGCGGACATTTTTTATAATTAATGTATCTTTTCTAATGAAATATCTTCATATATTTTGTTTAGGGATTAGATTTCTCATGAGTTCAATTGCCTACAAATTGGACTATTTGTTGTTGTTACTGTTGAGTTTTAAGAATTCTTTGTATACTGTAGATCAGAGAAAGTGAATCTTTCAGAGACAGAAAGCCAACTGCAAGTCAAAACCTAATTGTTTACCTCACAATTAAACCACAATGAGGTTTTAATTTAGGCAAAAAACAATGATACATTGACATTTTTGGTCTTCAAAGAAATTCACAGTATTATGTACTGTAGGTTTGCCACTATTGCTTTAAAAACTAGTGCTTTGTTTGATACATGATTTATGAATATTTTCTTCTTTTTTATTATTATCTTTATTGGTACATTAAATATACACATCACGATTGCACTCCATAATGGGGATTTGTACCAGTATAAGACACAACTTAATTCTCATTTTTTCCCATAACCTACCCACCCTACCACCCCCCCATATACATAAAATTTGTTTCCTTACTTTTTTGTTACAATCTCAATGAATATTTTCTTCTTATCCACAATTTATTCTCTTGTTCTCTTAATAACATTCCATAGAGAGCATTTATTTAAATTTAAATAAAATCTATGCTATCATTTTTATGGATGATGTTTTCTGTGTTCAGTGTAAAAACTTCACTTGATCTCAGCTCAGTATCCAAAAGGACATTTCCCCCACCCGAGTTCTTTTGAAAGGGCCATGTTTTTGTCTTACTGAGTGGATGCACTGTTTTTTTCCTGGAATCTTTTGATTTCCTCTTCTCATTTTTGGTATATTTTATAGTTTGACATTACCTTTTTTAAAAAAAACAGGGACTTGCTTTGTAGTTCAGTCTGGTCCTGAACTCAGCTTCGAACAAAGCAATCTTCCTGCCTCTGCCTCCTGAATGCTGGGATTACAGGCATGAGCCACCACACCTGGCACTGTGGTGTGTGGTACTGATTGCTGGTGGGCGTGAGTCATCAAGCCCAACACTGTCCTATGTGGTTACCAGGAATTGAACTCAGGCCCTTGAGCTTGCAAGGCAGGCATTGAACCACAGAGCTAAATAAATTTCCTTCATTATACTTCTTTCATCAAGTTCTATAAAATGCCCATGGACAAGTACTTTCATTTTCATTCAGGAAAATATCCTTTCTGATTTCCCTTGCAACTTCTCTTTGATCTGAGAAATATTTTTAAGTGCACCATTTTTGTTCACCAGTTTTGTGGAATTTTCCTGTTATCTGTTTGCTATTGATTTTTAATTTGATTTCCTTGTATGGAAGCACACAGAGTATATTATTTTAATTATTTTCACGCTGTTGAGATTTGTTTAATGACCTCTCTTCTCAAATATTCACTGGGTATTTAGTTGAATCTATTTTAAATATTATAGATAAAATGTTTTTAAATATAAATTCATTTCCATTGGTTAATCTTGTTGAGTTTTTTGGTACCATTAGTGATTTTCTGTTTAGGTATGGTTTAGTAATTGGGAAATGGACTTAGAAATGCAATTATAATTCGAGTTTTGTGACTCTTTTTTAGGTCAATGTCTTTACATTGTATTTTTTAACTGTTTACATATTTAGGATTATTATGCCATTTTGATTAAATTGTTTATATCATAATTTCTATTTCTATCTTTTTATATCTAAAGACTACTTCTTGTAAAAATGTTTTAATTTCCTAAATAATTACATAATACATCTTTTCCTATTATTTTACTTTTAACTTTAAATTGGTATATATAGACCATTAACATTTATGTAATCATAAGTATGTTCATATCTATCGAGCATGTACATGATAGCCTATATGATTATTTTTATCATGCATACCTAAAATCATTGTAAGATGATTATAATAGATTATTCATTTCATTGTTGATTTCTGTTGATTGTTTTCATATTCATCCTTTATATGTCTTGTGTTTTTAGTAGGTAAAATCAAGACAATACACTAGTCTTCTCTGTACAGTGATGAGGCTCTGTTTCAGCTGGCCAGAGGAGGTGCATGTACACCAAGTCAACTGTGAAGAAGAGGACAAGTCACCAGCTGACAGTGAAGCCCAGCTCCCTTCTCTGCTTTTTCTGACAGGAACACCATGATGGAGGGAGCTTCTTACAGCCACAAGAGGCAGGAAGCCTCTGCTCCCAGCTCAGCCCTCAGCAACAAGTGATAGTCCAGGCTGTTCCTTCTATTTTTCTAGGTGTGTTTATAATTTGTGACAAACTCTTTGTGTTCATGATTTATGTCTCACTAGATATTGTATTGGGAATTTTGTCCGTATGTTTGGCATGTCTGAGTTACTGATATTTTTATTTTTAACCCTGGAATGTGTCAGTGAAAATAAACCACCAAAACAATAGTGACAATGTAATACAGGAAATTCTCCACTGTATTGTTCCACAAGTCACAGTTCTCTCGGTCGCCTGCCTATTTTATTCATCTCTAAGAGTCTTTTACATACATTTTAAATACAATATTTATATGTTTAATTGTAATTACAGGAACAAATAGGGAAAATAGGTCTCTTCTATCATCTCAAAAAAGCTCAACTTTTAAAAAGAATTACAATTGATTTAATAGTAGTTGATTGTTACACTTAGAATAATAGTTTGAAGTGTTGCAATTTTAATCATTAAAAGCGCTATCAAATTCTGTACTTGGTTATTTTCACCTGACCCAAATAGTCTTGGAGATTCCTGCTCTTTGTTACTCTAGTCTTACTTTAAATTTAAGTGTATTTTCCTCATTTACAGTCAGGTCAATTTCTTCCTAATAATTTTATCCATTTGATGCATATTGATTAGTAAATCTTTATAAATCTCTTATGGCCAAAATATTTCCTGAGTTCTTTAATATCAATTATAAATTATGTATTTTATATAGCAGTACTGAAATGTATAGATATCAAATTCGACTCATTAAAAAAAATATTACTTTTCTCATGTGATAAAACTCTGATTTTGAAAATGTTGTGATAAATAATTTTTTCTTAAAGTCATTTTTATTTAATGTCCTCTGCCTCTGTTAATTCTTCCTTTTTTCTTCTTCAAAGTCAAAAATTTTGTTTTATAGTTGCCTTGTTGTCTGTTGATTTGGTCATTAGTTTTTTTATTTTTTATTTTGTGTACTATCCTTCACATTTTTTATTTCCTTCCACATTTGTCACTTTGAACTGCCTTTTCTTTGTCTCTTTGTTGAATTTGAAAATATTATTCTTTCTTTTATCTTTTATTTATCTCTATACTATGTCCATTGAACATTTTTGCTTTTGCTTTATTCCTGGTATCATTTTCATTTCTGAAATTTTTTTCATTTAAATTCTAAAAATTTTTGAGCTGTATATGCTTTTTAAATTATTTTCTTATTTAATGTAAAGTATTTTTATTTTAATATATGCTTTGAATTATGGGTTCTGGCCTTGTAATGAGTGTTTGGGCAAATCTGTATTTTAATAACTATGAAAGATTCCTAAATTTTTAATAACAAAGACTATTTAGAATAGTTATTCAAATGCATTATTCCTTCCTCTGTTGTTATTTTTTGTACTGTTCACATATGTATTAGTTTTTTCCTTAGGTCTGCTGATCTCCCCATGTTCTCACTTGAATCTGGAATTCCCATCTGCATTGTTTTTGCCCTGCTCAGCATTGATTGCCCTTCAGTTTCTCCTCAAAAATAAAAAAAAAAAAATCTTATTCTAGATAAAAGTCAGATTGATTTATGCTCATAGCTCATGAATGCTTTGCTTTTCAAATCTATACTGACTTCAGTCCACCCTTTAATAGAATGAAATACATTCTCAAATTCGTCCAAGCTGATTTCCAGAAAGCCTTTATTATTTTCTTCAGGTTGTACTTTTCTTAGTTCCTTCTAATGACAAATGGAGTGTATTTTTAAAATTTCTAAACTGAAAACAATAAACTGTCTCTCCTTGTTTTGATTTTGGTGTTTGTGGGCATAATCTCATCATCTAAGTTCATAGTAAACACTAGTCACATTATTTTAATATAGCATTTAATTTATTTATGTATTTTAATGAGAGATTGAGGCAGAGTTAAATATTATACCTTACTTCCTCAAAGTAAGCAATATAATTAAATTCTAAAGTGTTTTCAATATTATTTATAAATTACTTTTCACAATGCCTGGAGAAGTAAACTGCTTCCCTTCATTAACTTGCTCTTTTACAACCAAAAAATAAGGACTAGTCCAGGCATTATGCACATTAGGATAATTATTCTCCTGAAAGAAGATTCACCTGGGAGATTGAAATATATGTCAATGATGAATAGACTGTGTGTGTGTGTGTGTGTGTGTGTGTGTGTGTGTGTGTGTACTGAACCCCTGGTTACTGCACTGAGCTAGAGACCCACTTATTTTTTAAAATTAGCATAAGATCCTACCAGATTGCTCTAATGCCCAGGGTCAGCTTCCTTTCACAGCCTTCCTGCCTCCTCCTCTTAGAGTACTAGGATTACAGGCATGTACCACCAAGCCTAACAATGTCTATGTTCTTAATGGGATCACATCCCACATGGTGCTAGGCAAAATGACTTATCTCCCTAAGGTTTCCATCATATTTTATAAATTATCGTGAAGAATGATAAGCTATTCTATGTTTCAGGTAAGTACCGCCTTTATTTTTAATCATTTGCCTAGTATTACAGAAATTCTATAAAGTTTTAAAAATCACCCTATATTTCCTGGATAATTATTTTTGAGAGTGCCTCACTGATTTGATTTGATAAAATAAACCCTGAATTATGCCAATCATGATAATCATTATCCTTGCTTAAGAGAGCTATGGAAAAAAACTAAGAATTAAGTTGTGTCTTATACCGGTACAAATTCCCATTATGAAGTGCAATCATGATATGTATATGTAATGTACCAATAAAAATTTCAATTTTTTAAAAAAGAAATACAGTGTTAGTTAAGTAGAGAGCAAATTTTTATAAATTTTTATATACATATAAGCATATGTAATTTTACATACCATCACAACTCTATCTCTGGGCCCCATCTCCATAGATAACCAAAGACCAAAATTAGTCAACAGAAAAATACACAAAATATGTAATGACTGTTTTGTCTTGTCTTTCCGCAAGTATAGTATAGCAAGTATAACAACAATTTATTTACATAGTATTTATATAGTATTCAATATTATAAATAACAGCATGATTTTAAAGTATATAGGAGACAAGAATATGCTTGTAACTCAGTGGTAGATGTAATCATATGTGTCAAGCCACGGATTCATTTTCCATCATCCAAAAGAAAATAAAAGAAGACAAAACAAAACAAAACAAAACAAAACAAATACTTATTAGTATAATTTCAGGTTATGTACAAGGACTGTGCTATTGTATATGAGAGACTGTAGTGTTTGCAGATTTTCATATCCAATGCAGTTACAGGAAACAATTCTCCACCTATATTGATAACTGACTACATGCACGAAATTATTATCATCCCATTTCTTGTCCTCTCCATGAGCCCTAAGAACATACTGATATCTCCAAAAATATAAAATTATTAAGACGCATCACAAAGGTAATAATATGTAATCTTTTTTAATAAGTAGAATTTAAGATAATGTGTAATATTCACAGAGGGAATATATGAATACAGACACACTAGATTACTAGTGAGGTAAACATGTTCTGTATATAATTGAAGAGTTAACAACTATATGCTAATCAAACTAATACAAATTATACTTTGTAAATCATTTTTAAAAACAAAAATTAGAGCCAAATAGATTGAATATAGTATATATATATATATATATATATATATATA
>PVIR01039810.1:0-13695 GCA_004026965.1 Petromus typicus
ACTAAATCTGCTGCAAAATAGGTTATGTAGAACTTTGAAGACAATGGCTTAGGAAAAGAATTTAACAAGAAAACCTCTACAGCATGAGAACTAGTGGAAAGAATCAACAACTGGAATTCCATCATATTAAAAAGCTTCTGCATAGCAAGCAAAAACCACCAGCAAAGTGAAAAGACAGCCTATTATATGAGGAAAAAAATTTACTATTATTTACAGTACATAAAGCACTTTAAAATATCAGACCTCAAAAATTTAAAGACCCAGTTCAAAACTGGGCATCTGAAATGAACACTTTTCAGAGGAAGAAGTAAAAGCAGCTAAGAAGTATATGAAGAAATGCTCCACATCGTTGGCTATTCGAGAAATGCAGATGAACATAACACTGAAATTCTACCTCACTCTACAAAGAATGGTTGCTATCAAGAAAGCAACCAACAACAAGTGCTCATGAGGCTGGGGGGAGAAAGGATAAAGGAATCCTTCTCCACTGTTGGTGGAAATGTAGACTGATGCAACTACTATGGAGGTCAGTGTGGAGATTCCTCAAAAACCTAGGATTAGAGGTCCAATTTGACCCTGCTATTTCCCTGCTAAGTATATATGCAAAAGAATTAAAAGATTGGTATCAAAGTGATATATGTGTACCCATGTTTAGAGCAGCTCAGATTGTGATAGTTAAATCTCAGAAACAGTCCAAATGCCCATCAACAGGAGACTGGATAGAGAAGATATAAGATTTTTTTAAAAATATATAAAATGGAGTATTACTCTGCCATAAAGAATGATAAATTTGAGTCATGTATACTCAAATGGATGTACCACGAGGACATACCCATAACAGAAATAAATAGGACACAGATGTGTAAATGCTGCATCTTTTCTGTTATGAGGAAATGAAGGTGTAAATGAGTTCTAAAATGTATGATAGATATTGTGAAATAGAAAATATTCAAAGGGAAATGAGGGTCGAGGTGAGCAATTAAGGGAAAGAAAAAGTATGATCGCAAATAAAAGAAAACAAAGCTTATGTATATAGGGGAGGGGGTGGGGGGGCAGGGGAATAGGAAAAAATTAGAATTAAACCATGAGATATATTGGTACAAATTATCAATATCTACTGTGGTCATAACTTGTATATAAAATGTACCAATAAAGTCAATTAAAAATAAGACCCACAGGGAAGCTATGTGGAATGGAGCAGAGAGCTAACTCCTCTGGTCGGCTTTGGTGCTTCCCAGACGTCACGACTTTGTGCAACGCCTCTGGACACGTCTGAGCTGAGCAGCACACACGTGCGAATGAGGATGATAAAAATCACCTGGGAGGGTCGGGATGGCTTCGCAGCCACACTGACTGTGGTCACACAGCCCCTGTAGTAATGCCGGGCCCAGATCCAACCCTCTAGGGAACAGGACCCTTTGGAGAGGGTCGTAGTGGCCGGCCAAGGAGAGAACTTGCAGGGCGGTGGGACCCTGTGGCTGAGGGGGCTCACCTTCCCGCGGGCTGTGGCCTCCAGGTGTCCCCCTGCCGGGGCTCAGAGCCCACGCGCGGTTTCCCCTGAGTCTGAGCCAGTGTGGGTGTCCGTGTGAGCACAGTGTACTAGGCCCGAGAAGGCACACTTTGGGCGGATCAAGGCCCATGGAGGCCGCGGGTTCTGGACTCTGAGCTGTAACGTGTCTATGCGCGGGAGCTGTGCGTGTTGCTCCGCTTGGGGATGTGGATGAACGCGGTGTTTGCTGTGGGAGGTGTAGCTGCGTGCTGTTGATCTGAGCATTTTATAAAACAAATGAAAATTTTAATAAAATCAAATACACATAATAGAAAATTTATAATTTTAATAATTTGAACGCATGTGGATCAGTGGCAGTAAGTACATCCTCAGTGCTTTCTAACCATTACCATCTTGCATCTCTAGAACTTTGTCACTATCCCCAACTAAACTTCGTTCCAACTACAGATTAGCTCCCTACTTCTTGCCAACCCTCCTCCCGCTCCTGGTATCCTCTGTTCTACCTTCTGACTTGGCATCTCCAAGAACAGCGCCATATGGCCTTGTCCCCAGTGCGTGGCTTGCTATATTCAGCCCGTTGATTCCAAAGTTGTCTCCACTAAGGTATTCCCAATGTTTTGTTCCTTTAAAGCCGAATAACATTTCATTGCATCTATATGGCACATCTGTTATTTTGTGGTTGTTGTTGTTTTTTAAGGAATTTTCTTGGTACATCTTAGATACACTTAACAATCACATTCATCACCAGAAATTTGTACCTGTACGTGATATATCCTGATTCTCTTTCCCCTACCTTTCTCCGCCTTTCACCCTTTTCCTCTTTATTTACAAAGGCTTTGCTTCCATTTTTTCTTCTATTCTTTTTCTCTTCCTTCCTTTTCCCCTCTCCCTGTCTTGTTCCTCTACCCATATGAACATTGTCCTCCCAATTTCTAATTTCTGTGATGCATTTACACTTTCAGCTCTACACACCAGAGGAACTACATGATGTTTGATTTATTTCACTTAAGAGTATGGTCTCAAGGTGCAGTCATTTGCCTAGAAAATTCCCAAGTCTATCCTTCTTTCTGGCAGAACGGTACTACATAATATTAAAACGAACACGACTCCTTTGTACATTCGTCAGTTATCGGGCATGTGTTGCCAAGATGTAGCTATTCCAAACTGTGCTGTATGATCTTGAGTGGACATATATCTCGTAGTATGAGGCTTTTAATTCTTTTGGGAAGATACCGGGAAGGGGAATGGATGGGTCAAATGAAACCTGTGATTTAATCTTCTTGATTTCCCCTTTGATTTCTACATGGTTACACCAGTCTACATTCCTACCAACAGTGGAGAAGGGTTCTTTTTTCCACCCATATCACATCCAGTATTTGTTGTTGGTTGATTTCTTGAGAGCAGCCATTCTTTCTGGAATGAGATGAAATCTCAGAGTTACTTGATTTGTATCTCTCAAATGACCAGTGATGTCGAACTTTTTATGTATGTATTTATTTTCCATTTCTACTTTTTTCCCCATTTCTACTTCTTTATCTGAGACATGCCCATTTATTTTAGGTCCTCATTGTTGGCGGGGTTTTTAATCCAGGAGGTATGACTTTTGAGACTCTGTATATATTCTAGACATTATTCTTTTATCAGAGGAATAGCTGTAAAATTTTCCTCACTTTTGAGTTGTATTTATCTGTTGGTGTTGTATTTTGCTGTGTAAGGTTAGACTTAATCACCAGGGATTCATTGTGCTCTCACTCATTTCATTCCTAGTTGCTTGGATTTGAGTCTTTTCTTTCTTTTTTGGATAAGGTTGTCTAAAGATTTGTCAATATTTTCCCCTTTCACCCTATCATCTTTCATTGAAACAATTCTTTGATTTATTTATTCTTTTTATTGGTTTCTTAGTTTCAATTGCATTACTTTATTTTATTTATTAAATTTATTGGTACATGTTATGATCACATGCGTCATTGGAAATTTGTATCTGAACATGATATATCTTGGTTTTTATTTTATTTCCATTCCCTGTCCCCATCCCTATTTACAAAAGCTTTGTTTCCATTTTTCTTTTTTTTTTTTAATTTTTTCTCTTTTTTCCTTTCCGCCAACCCTTTCCAGTGCCCCTTTCCCTTTCAACATTTTCTTCACAATATCTGTTATGAACGTTGGCCTCATACTTTCAGCTTCTCACACCAGAGAAACATTTCAGCAGTTATACGTGTTTCCTGTATTTTTCACTTAAGAGTATGGCCTCCACAGATGTGTAAATACCGTATCACTTTTCTAGTGTGAGAACCTGATAGTGAGGTCCAGAATGTATAATAAGCATTGTGAAACAGGAAGAAAGTGTTCAAAGGGAAAGAGAGAGCAAGGGAAAGTAATGAAAGGAAAAGAAAAAATTTATAGTAAAAAAGGAAATAAACCCAAAACTTATGGTGGGGTTAAAGGAGAGCAAGAGAGTAGGAAAAATAAGAATCAAGACATATAATTTGTAGGTACAAATTCTCAACAATGAATGAAATGATAATGTATTCCTAAAATGTACCAATAAACTCAATAAAGGCAAAAAAGGCTGTGGTTTCAAAGTGAATCCACTTAGCTATAGTATCTCTAGTTTGTCTTTCTTTATAGCTGAGTAATACTCCATTTTATTGTGTTTTTTTTTTTTAAGTACATCTTTATCCAGCCTCCAGTTCATGGACAGATGGACTGCTCCAAGACTGAGCTATTACAAACTCAGCTGCTATAAACATGGATGTACATACATCACTGTGATATGATTCCTTTAATTCATTAAGTAATATACCCAGAGAAGGAATAGCAAGGTCAAATGAGACTTCTAATGCTAGTTTTTTGAGAATTCTCCACACTGATTTCCACAGTGGTTGCACCAATCTACACTCTGAACAGTAGTGAAGGTTTGCTTTTTTCTCCAGTTCTGTCATTCTTTCTGAAATATCAGTGTTCTTTTTATCTGTATTTCTTGAATGACCAGTGATGTTGAACTTTTTTCATGTTTATTTGATGCTTCTACTGTTCATCTGACAAATATCTATTCATCTTAGGTGTCCATTTGGATTTGGTTTTCTAAATTTGGGAGACTTGATTTTTTTTTAAGTTCTTTGTAAATTTAAGATAATAGTTTTATATCTGAGAAACAGCCGGTAAAATATGTATCCCATGTTATCAGTTGTCTTTTCTCTCTGTTGATGGTTTCTCTTTCTGGTAGACATTTTTTAAATAAAGTGAGAACCTGGTTATTGATTCTCTATGCTAGTTCCCATGAGATTGCAGCTTGCTCATTAAGTCTTTTCCTATGCCAATGTCTTCAAGAGTTCTATCTAACCTCTCTTCCAGTAGGTTTAGCATTTCTGTTCTAACATTTAGACCTTTGATCTTCAATTGTATTTCTGCTTTAATCTTTATACTTTCCTTTCTCATACAAGCCTTGGGCGTGATTTGTTCTTCTTTTTCTCGAAGACTGAGGTTTCTAATTAGGTTACTTATTTGAGCTTGCTCTGTTCTTCTGATGTTTTTATTCACCATTATAAATTTCTCTCATAGAAATGCTTTTACTATATCTTATAATTTCTGGTATACTGTACTGGCATTTTCATTTAATTGTTGAAACTACCTGATTTATTCTTTAATTTCATCTGTGACCCACTTGTTATTCAAGAGCTTGTTGTCTAATTTCGATGTGTTTTTGAAATTCTTGCAGTTTATTTTGCCATGGATTTCCAACTTCATTGCACTGTGATTTGATTATATGCATGGGATAATTTCAATTCCCTTGCTTTTAGTTAAGCATGTTCTAGGAGCTAGTATGGAATCTTTTGGAGAATTTCCCTTATACTGCTGAGAAGAATATGTATTCTAATTTTGTGGGATGGAAGTCTATAAATATTTACTGATTCCATTTGTTCAAACATACAGTTCAGTTCTGATGTTTCCTTCTTTATTTTTTGTCTAGTCGATCTATTTGTGACAGTGGGATATTAAGGTCCTCTATTATAATCATAGTGGTGTTTATTTGATTTTCTATGTCTATTAATATTTGTTTAGTACAGTTGAGTGTGTTGGCATTTGTGGCATATTTATTTATGATTATTACATCTTTCTCTTGGATATTCCCTTAACAAAGATGTAGTGACCTTCTTTATTTCTCCTGATCGGTCTTGGCTTGAAATCCAGTTTGTCTGAAAACCAAATAGCTATCCCTTATGTTTTCCATGTTCCTGTGGCATACAGTATTACTTTTGTGTCTTTTAACTTTCAGTCCATAACTTTATTTTTGAATTAATTGTGTTTCTTGTATGTAGTGTACTGTTCAGTCTTGTTTAATGATCCATTCTGACAGTCTATTTCTTTTGACTGATAAATTGAAATCATTTACATTGATGAATAAAACTGATGTATATTGACTTATCCTTGTCATGTTATTTTCCTATTGTTGTTTCTTTTTATTTCTCCTCTGCTTAATTTTTTTGCCTTGCCTGCTGGATTCATTCTGTTGAAGTTTATAAAGGTGTAGTCTTCATTATCTCTTTCTAGAATGTCCTTTAGAGCATTTTGAAGTGCTGGTTTGGTGATCATGAATTTCTTCAGATGTTCCTTGAATGGCAAGGATCTGATTTCTTCATCAATTTTGAAAGATAGTTTTGTAGGGTACATCATTCTGGATTGGAAGTTGTTTTCTTTTAGGGCTAGAAATACTTTAGTCCAAGATTTTGTTGACTTAAGAGTTTCTGTTGAGAAGTCTACTATAATTCTTATGGACTTTCTTTTATAAGAGATTTGTTTCTTTTTTCTAAAAGCTTTTTAATACTTTGATCTTATATTGAATTTCTGAGTTCATGAAAATTGTATGCATTGGGGTAGACTTTTTATATCATGGCTAATTGAATTTGTATACACTTCACTTAGCTGAATGTCAAATTCTTTTTTCCATTTATCAGAAGTTTTCTATCCTTACTTCTGTGAATAGTTCTTTTTTCATTTCACTATTTACTATTTTTCATTGAATCCAATCAATTTTATGTATTCTTTGCATTATGTAGAAACTGTTGGACTGATTTATTTTGTGATCCCTATTATTTGATTTATTTATATTTTGATTTATTATTTGATTATTTATCTTGATTTTCATGACTGTTAACCACAATTCTATCTCTAGATCTGAAATTTTGTCCTCTCTTTGATTTATTCTGCTGCATACCCTTGTGCTGAAATTTCTTATCTTCTGGATACAGGATTGAATCTGTTTCATGGACTCCATTTCTCTCTAGTGTTGTGCATTGATGATTTCTATCATTCTCCAAAGCTCTCTATTTTTTTTTTTCTGTCTTCTCTAGATTCACTAATCTTGCCATTCATTATGGCCATCCTCTCTGAAATTAGCTGAGAATTTATTTCTGATTTATTTTTTCTAGAGCTTTATTAATCTGGTTTGTTACTTCTCTTGTTACCACTTCGGAGAGTCAAGGTGAGTACTTTCCAGCTGTTCTGCCCTGTGAGTTTGCTGTTGATGAACTAGAAGTCTGAGGTTGCTACTCACTTCTGGGTTTTCTCATTTTTTAAATCTTATTTTGTCAGTTTAATTCCTGTTAGTGCTTGTAATTTGTTTATAATAGGTTTCTTTATCGCTGGTATCAAGAACACTCAGGAAATGGGTTCTCAGAGATTTCCTTCAGGTGTACCTGGCTTTGGGGTTTTGAGTCTACTGCAAGATTCTACCTCTTCAGCTCACTGGGGATAAGAAGCTTCTGCCTATTTGACCTAGCCCCTGGGTCTTAGGCCTATCACATTGTTTACGACACTTGAGCAATCTCGGTCTTGGAGTACATGGAAGAATAACAGATTAGAATAATTATGTCATCTTGGTTCAAGTAGTAAATCAGTATTAGCAACAGAATAACACACACCCTAAAACCTGACAAATGGTGTAACTATTAATTTATCATCTTTAACCACATGGACAAGATTTGTAGTTATATAACCACATCTAAAATAAACCAGAAAATTGTGTACAGTAAATAGCCCCTCAATATGGTGATTTTATCCTCATAGGAGAAAATTTAAAAGAGGTTAAGAGAAAAATAGAGAAATAGAAGAAAAAAAAGCAATTTACAGCAAGGCCGAAGGACAGAAAAACATTTCAGCAAACTTTGGGAACAGGTAAAGTAGAGAGGAGAAAAAGGCAGAAGGAAAAAAAAGCAAAATGAGACAAACAAAATTTGGAAATAATGTCCTCACTCAAAAGCAAGAACAAATAATCAAGAAAATGCGAAAAAAAATAGAAAATAAAACAAAGAGGGCTGGAGATTTAGCTCAGTGGTTCCAGCACCTGTTTTACAAGCGCAAGGACCCGGGTTCAATCCCCGGAAACCACATACCATACTGGGCGTGGAGACTCACGCCCAGCAGCAACCAGTACCACATACCACAGCGCTGGGTGTGTTGGCTCACTCCTGTAATCCCAGCACTTGGGAGGCAGAGGTAGGAGGATTGCTGTGACGTGAGTTGGAGGCTGAGCTCAGGGCCAGCCTGAACTACAAAGCGAGACCCTGTCTCAAAAAACCTTAAAAAAAAGAAAAAGAAAGAAAGAAAGAAAATAACAAAGAAAGGAAGAAAAACAGAAGAAAATCTCCCTTCAAAGAGGGTCTTTTGCACTCATTAACAAAGGGCACAAACAAAGTCTGTGATCTGAACATTTTTTAAAGAGCTATGTAGGGCAGAAGGATGTCTTTTTATTGTAACTGCTGTGCAAAGAAGCTGTGCATCTCCCACTCCCAGAAATTCCTGAGGACAGGAACATGATACATCTGTAGTCCTGAGACTCTGGCCTCTGCTGGATCTTCCTGGACATGGAGTCATGAAGATGAATGCTTGGTGCTTCCTGGAGGAGAGAGAGAGAGAGAGAGAGAGAGAGAGAGAGAGAGAGAGAGGAGATGGAGCTAGAGGGAGAGACACAGAAGACAGATGATGAAGAAGAGTTAGCTTTGGTGGATTATTGATTATTTGGGTCAGCATGTGCCACCAAATGTACTCACTGATTTATCTTTTAGGTGAAGCATGTTTTCAATTATTCAAGTGAATTATGTTTTATTTGATATCTCTCATCATTAAATTCATATAAAAGGATGCTAAGTCCTTTCATAAAAAAGAGAAATATAAAATGAAATTATTGAGGTGTAACATTTTTTGTTTTTATTGGCCAAAATCTCAGACATTCTATAGCACAAATCTTGCTTGTGGTTGGACCAGTTGCAAGGCCTTGCACACAGTCTGGAGGAAGTATTTTGCTGAAAGACCATAAGGGAGGAAGATTGGAAACTCCATAAAGAATTATAACCATATTTGTCTTACTTTTCTCTCTTTGCTGAGACAAAATACCTAACACCCAAAGTTAAAGGGGAAAGGGTTTATTTAGCTTACAGTCTGTGCACACAACCATCAAGCTTACTTGGTGCTTTTGGAATGGGAAAATTTATTATAATTTTTATTTGACTTCTTCAATATGTATAAATGAACTGCTTAGATTTTCTTTGAGTCTGTTCCCTAAGTTACACTGCTTGAACAATTTTCAGTACTCTACTGCTCTGGTTACTAGAGGTTTGTAGTATATTTTGAAATTAGGTAGAATAATGCCTTATACTTTGTTCTTTTTGCTTAACGTGGTTTTTGCTCTACCTTTTTATGATTTTTAGAATTTCTAGTTTTTAAGATTTTGCTTGTTCTATGAAAAAAGCTATTGGTATTTTGAAAAGATCACATTGAATATGTAAATTGCTTTGGGTAATGTAGGCCTTTTAACAACATTGGTTATCCATGAACATAGGCCATCTTTTCACTTTTCTGTGTTTCAGCTTTTCTCATCAGTGCCTTATAAATGTCATAGAGACCTTTTATCTCTTTGGTTACATTTACTCTTGTAAATGCACTGTAAATATTTTCTTGATTTCTATTTTAGGTAATTTACTGTTGGGATATGGAAGGCTACTGATGTTTATATGTTGGTTTTTGTATCCTTCAATTTGCCGAACTAACTTATTAATTCTGATTGCATTTTGGTGGTGTTTTGAGCTTTTCCTATATGAGATATCATACTATGTGCAAACAGTGATAGTTGGGTTTCTTTTCCAATTTGTGAATCATCCATTTCTTTCCTTAGCTTGTCAGCCCTAGCTAGGCCTTCCAGATCATGTTGGATATGGGTGATGAAAGTAGGTATACTAGTCTTGTTCTAACTTTTAGTCTTCAGTTTTTCATCATTCAGTGTAATGTTAACTGCTGACTTATTATAAACTTAATCATGTTAAGTATGCTCACTACATGCCTAATTTATTTTAATTATTATCATGAAAAAGGTAAAATTTATTAGATGTCTTTTCTCTTTCATCTAAGATGAGCATATGATCATCTATTCTCATAATATAGCTTGTCATGTTTATTGATTTGCATATATTAAACAATTTTTTCTATATCTTAGATCCCACCAAAAATGGTCAATTACTTTTTAAATATACCTTTAGATTTAGTGTGCTACTACTTTGTTTGGATTTTTGTGTGTGATACTGGGGATGAAACTAAGGACATTGCATTTTCCAGGCAGCTATGATGCTGAGCCACATTGCTAGCCCCCTTTGTTAAGAGTTTTACATCTTTATTCATCAAGGATATTGGCCTATAAGTTCTTCTTTTCCCATCTGTCTCCTCTCCTCCTTTTCCTCTTCTCTTCTTCCTCTTGCTTCTCTTCCTTGTTGTGTCTTTATCTGGCTTTTGTTTGGAGTGAGAGTCTTCGCCATAAGGACATGGGGAAATCTCACTCAGGGATTTCCTCTTCTCTTTGTCTCTTAGCTCCAAGGTTACTGTTGATGAAAAAGGCTATCTAATGTCACTTGTTTTTTTCACTCTGCTGTGTATTCCTCCAGAAATGAGAGACTACATTGTCATTCATCAGATTCAACACTACTTGTTACACTTGTGTTGAGGTGGTCCCTCTCAAAGAAACCCCAGCACTCATTCCATTTTTCCATATTGGATTTTATGATGTCAGTGTTAACCACCCCTGTTTTCCTCTTCCTCAGTGGAATGTTCCTCAATAAGTGCCTTTCACTGCTCAATCTGGAGTTCAGCAAGCACTCTTATTGTTAGGTCCTCTTTAGGGTGCTCAATAAGATCCTCTGTGTCTGGACCATTGATGTCTAGACATCAATGAAATAATACTTTCCATAGAAATAATACTTTCCATTCCCATGGCATTTGACCCTTCAAAATCACATTCTGTGACAGTTTCCTTTAAATTGAATTCAAGGTCTGACATCTTCCCAGGATTTCTCAATGAGGTTGATGCAGTGAAGGACATTGAAATGTTTCTTCCACAGCTCTTCAGTCCAGGATTTCTCTTCATTGACCTTAAACCATCTTTGCTTTGTTTATAGCTTTTGGAAACTGCAGATCATTTGATGGCTCATGGGCAACAGAAGAGGTGTTTTGTAGAGGGGAGGTGAAGTTGCCTTTCATGAAATTTTACTCAATGTCCATATCATCCACCAAGGGTAGAGGGTGTGCCAGGGCAATGTCTATCAGAAAAAGGCAACTTTTAGGCAGTTGGTTGTCTAACGTTTCTTAATGGTGGATATGTACACTTTGTGTAGCCATTTCTTGTAACCCAAGATTTCACACCTACCCTCTAGATGATGGGGATCCTGCCCTTGGTCACATTCTATTCCTCAAATGTAGCGAATAGTACATCAGCAGTGACTTAATCTTCAGTTCAGCACATGTGTTTGTGCACAGCAAAAGGGTCAGTCTGTCCTTCATAGGTTTATGCCCTGGATGTTCTTTTCCTTCCCATGCAGTATATGTTTGATTTGGCATCTTTTTTCATCCCTGTTTCATAGAAAAATTGTTGAATGATATGTCTTTCTTTATGAGTTCAACAAATTCTTCTAGTAGACTTCTACAGCACCTTGTGAAAACCAGAAGCTTCACCAAATCTTGTCACACTGTGCATGGAATTTCTCTTGCAGAATATCAAACCATATGCTGCTTTCCTAAAATTCATCACATGTTGCACTTGTAGATGAGTTTTCTTGCAGTAAATCACTGTGCAATTTGCATCGATCATAGCTTCCTTAGTGCATTTACCTGCCAGCTGTTTCTCAATGAATCACTCTGACAAACGTTTTTAAGCCTTTCCAGCACTTGAGTCCTCTGCTGGGTTAACATTGTTACTTCTTTTACCACAGCATCTCCTCAATGGTGTCTTTATTCTTCAAAATAGAGAAGACTGTCCACTTTTCAATCTTGTACTCCAAAGCCGGGTCAATCACACGAGAACTCCACTCAAGTTTTCTACAATTTCCTTTTTCAATTCAGTAGTCATTTTCTTCAAAACCTTCTTCCTACTGTTCTTGCTTTGGACTTTGTTGCCTTCATTACTGCTCTGCACACTGTTGCTTTCTTTACCATGCTTCCTGTTCTTCTTTTGTCATCTGCATCGCTCCCTGTATTTCATGTTTTCCACAGGCTGGTGCTGCTCTTTCTTTGGAGCCATGTAGGCCTGGATAATACTGTACACAACTGTACTGCTCAAAAAACCACATGAAAAAGCATCACAGAAAGTGTACACAGGTCTTTCTGCCACCCTGATTTCTACTAGAGAAAGCCATGATTCCGTGTTAGAGTGAAGAAGATAGCCGTGGTAGTGTTTGTCACCGCACGTGGAATGGGCAACCAGAGTAATGGTGGTATTACTGTATTTGCTTCATTCTTCTTATTATGGTTTTCTCTGTATTTGAATTTACAGAAATTCCAAATAAACTGTGCTTTTTTCTACTACTTCAGGACTAAATGGCATCCAAATCCAGATCTGCAGTGAATGTGGTAGGGTGTATTGTCACAATTAAGCACCATAAAGCAATCCAGGCTTGTGCCAAATACACTGTTGGTGTGCTGTTCAGGGAGAAACAGGAGAGTTTCCAGAAAGAGAAGTCTGTTCTCATGAGTTTCATCCTCTTTCTAGGACATACAGATGCCTCATTTATAGTTATTGGCATGTGGTCAGGCACAGAAAGATTCTGCCTGTTTCTGGGTAGTCACCATGGGTGGATGATCCATGGGTTCCTAGGTCACATCTTGACCACCAATGCCACCAATCTGTGTCACAGCCTGAGACCACAGCCCACCAAGACCAGCACAATCCTGGTCTGGAATCAAGGTCAATAGTACTATTTGCTGCCCATTGCTAAAGTAGGATTGTGACTCAAGATTGCTGCAATCAATCATAGGTGATGTTATATAGAATTTCAGTAGCCATGTGTCTTCTCCAGTCCTAGAGCTTCTCCAGAGGCTCCATCTACAGGCAAACCAGAGTTTCTTAGCTTTTGTGAAGGCAGTTTGGCAGAAGAATCTCTATCCAACTTAGTGCATCTCTGGTGAGAAATTGTCAAAGGATTTTACTTGGCCACCACCTTGCTCCACCATCTCAAGATTAGTCTTTAAATTCATGTACAGCTTGTTCTATCCTGACTATTAAAACTACTTGTCTCAAGTTCCCATTTGCTTCAGGCAGTAAATTAGCTGGTTAGGTTATCTATATGGAAATGTGAACCAAATCTTTGGTGTTTCTGTCTGAATATTTTTAGGACAATCTTTCATTAACTTTTATGATTGCTCATGATAGTTCTCGTGGGTGTTGCAGAATATTCATTCACTCACCTTCACATAATTTTTTCATGTCTCATGGCCTAATTTTATTTCTACTTCATAATCAGTATCATTCACTGCAGTCCACACAGAAATTGTCTTTATGATTCATGGCTCAATGTCCTAAGTGGCGTCAAATGACAAAATAACATTGTCAGGGTCTAGTTCCATCATCTCAGCCTTTTCTCACTATGAAAGCATTGCTGTATGGCTATGAAATGGTAAATCTGAAACTTGAAGGCTGTTCAACTTTCAAGTTGGTCATTAAATATAACACAGAGTGGTGATACTCCAACTTTTCTTCTTGAAGCCTTGTGTTCTGACTTTGAGAGAAGCCACATGACATATTGATTACTTATTCAAGGAATATATGAGACCCTACAAGAAACCAACCTAATCATGTAAAGTTGTCCATAAAATGAGTGTTTAGGAAGCCACTCCACCCTTCCACAATGTCTGTAATTTCTCAGCAGTGA
>PVIR01039811.1:0-13385 GCA_004026965.1 Petromus typicus
AAAAAAAAAAAAAAAAAAAAAATATATATATATATATATATATATCCATACATATATACACATATATATATGGATGGATGGATATATACATATATATGTATGTATGGATATATATATATGTATGGATATATATATGTATGTATATATAGAAAGAATTAGTTTTTGGTGGTAGGAACAGAACCCAGGGCCTCCCACCCAGAGATTCTTTTTAATTTTTTTTTTTAGAGACAGGGTCTCGCTTTGTAGTTCAGGCTGTTCTGAACTCACTGTGTAGCCCAGGCCAGCCTCCAACTCAGCAATTTTCCTACCTCTGCATCCTGAGTGCTGGGATTATAGGCATGAGCCACCATGCCCGGCACTGTGGTATGCGGTTACCAGGGATCAAATTTGGAACCTTGTGCTTGACAAGCAGATGCTGAAACCACTGAGCTAAGTCCCTGGGCCAACATGGAGATTCTTAAATCAAACAGGATTTAGGTCAACTTGAAGGAGAAAAAAATTACAACTTTACATTAACGTCTATCTGAAATACAGCATTTCCTTCAACTATGTGTTAACATAAAAGATAAAATCACAGTAGTGCTAACAGTGTCTGTGGCTTTGCTACTAAGAAAATATACAGATATTCCCATATCACGTTACAGTGCTCTCTGTTATCTCAAATTGTTGCTTTCCCTTATCACTGCTTTGCAATTTTGATAATTATTAGACTGACCTATTAGGAGGTCTTATTTATTACATTTATAAAGAAGCACTCAAAACACTGTCAGTTTTTACTATTTTTGTAATAGTATTTTATTGGAATTGTTTTTTATCATCTAATAAACTTTATACTTAGGCATTTGAAAAAACTGACTCCATTTAAAAAAAAAAGTGAGTTGATAAGCTCCACTAGACTGACAAAGAGATCCTTTTTTAAAAAAACCATGATATTGGACCAGGGATATAGCTCAGTGGTTCTGGTGCCTGTCTTGCAAGCGCAAGGGTCCGGGTTCAATCCCTGGTAACCATATAACAATACTGGGCGTGGAGACTCACACCCAGCAGCAATCAGTAGCACATACCACAGTGACGGGGCGCGGAGGCTCATGCCTGTCATCCCAGCACTCGGGAGGCAGAGGCAGGAGGATTGCTGCGATGTGAGTTGGAGGCTGAGCTCAGGGCCAGCCTGAACCACAAAGCGAGACCCTGTCTCGAAAAACCTAAAAAAAAAAAAAAACAAAACCTCAAGATATTTATTGGTACATTTGGGATATACATAATAATAAGTCATCATAGGGAATTTGCACCTGTACACAATATATCCTGCCTCTTCTTTTTTATTACCTCATTTTTCTCTCCCCTCAGCCACTCTTCTCCTCTATATATGCAAAAGCTTTGTCTCCATTTTTTCCTTCTATTTTTATTTTTTCCTCTGGTCACAAAGGGATCCTTGACACACAAAAAATGTTAAAAATACCAGCATAGAAGTTTGTTTAAAGCAAAATACAGGTACAAGTGAAAGAACAGACAATAAGGGGAGTACAAAGAGATGATATTTTGGGAAAAGAAACTAGGTATCTCACAATTTTTAAAGGAAATTTAGACAAGTACCTGGTACTTTACAAATGAGAACTTTACTCTGATTCCAATAGAGTATTGAAATAGGAGAAATCTGGGGTTCATATTACAGCTCTGACACTAAAAAAGTAAGTCACTTAACAACTTCTTTTTCTTGTTGTTGTTAGTTTTTTGAAACAGGGTCTTAACTTTGTAGTTCAGGCTGACCCTGATTTCAGTGTGTGGCCCAGGCTGGTCTTGAACTTGCAGCAATCCTCCTGCCTGTGTGTCCTGAGCCCTCGAATTACAGGTATGAGCCAACGTGCTTGGCACACTTAACAATTTGGAACCTCCTTTGTCAGCTAGGAAATGGAAATAATGCCTTCCTCACAGAACATTAGGAAGAAGTGAGATAATACTGATAAAAGTATATTGGTAACTGTAAAGCATTAAAATGATTGTTATTCTTTCCTAACATGTATATCTGGTTGTGTGCTAGGAAATATAAAAGACAGTAGCTTTTGCTTTTTAGAAGTTTACATTTCAGTTCTAGAAATGATGTAAAGGCAAAGTCAGATGAAACTCTTAGAAATAGTTCAAATTTAGTACGAGGTAAGGGAACGTCACTGATGTGTAGATACCATGGCTGGTGAACTGGTATCACAAACCTTCTTAAAGGTCTTTTTAGTACATGTGTGTACTACCTAATGTTGACATTCCTTGTGGAAAATTAAACATATCTTACATCCTTTTTCATCCCACAATCTTGAAAACATTGTCATCCCTAATTTAGCAATCACAATACAAAATAAATAAGGTTGCCATAGAGGAGATCAATTTAGAGACTTGTAAATGTTTCACTTACCTGATGAACACTAAGAAAACCCTTCAGTTTATGCTAAATAATTAAAACAATTAGGATTCATTAGTGTGACTCACAGCATGGTTAACAGTCTTTTGAGACAGGGTCTCACTTTGTACTGCAGGCTGGCTCTGAACTCATGTAACCCAAGTTAGTCTCAAACGTAGAGCAATCCTCCTGCCTCTGCCTCCTGAGTGCTAGGATTACAGATGTGAGCCACCATGCCCGGCATACTGGGAGTCAAACTGGGGGAATCTGCACTTGCTGGGCAGACCCCGGAACTCCTCAGCTAAATCCTTGGCCCCCAGCATGGATAACTTTTAATATTCGTGACTAGTGCTGGTGAGCAGATGTATAAAACGATGCCCATGCCCAACTCTACCACGGTGAAGGAACTTTGAAGTTCTCTAGGTTCATTTCTTTGCTCATCAAAGATTAGTGATAATAATTTGGTTTACCTTCTTTGACTGTGTCTGTCCCTCTTTGTAAAGTAGGAGCTCCACACAAATGCTAAGGAGTCGGCATTATGCCAATGATAGCTAATAAATTAGTATGCTGGCTTATAATTTGATGTATTGTGATTTGCTTGGTGTGATTTAATTCTCCAGACCTTGACTAAACTGAAACCTCATTCACTAACTCTATGAAGCTGAAGGTGTTCAGTTTACCAAATTCTAAAATCCTACAAGCCTCTTTGGGGCAGGATTGATTGGAGAAGGCTTATTTCATAAATCTAAAACAAAAAATATGTCTATTTTTGTAAGGAGAAACTTTAAAAATGAAATATATAGTATAGCAAATGAAAGAATTCTGATTTTTTTAAAAATAAATCTAAACTTTAGGCTATCTTTAAAACTCAGCAACAAGTTATCCAGGGGTGGGAGCTCATGCCTAGAATCCCAGCACTTGGAAGGCAGAGGCAGGAGGATTTCTGTGAGTTCCAGGCTAACCTGGGCTACTTAGTGAGCTCTGGACCAGGGTAAACTGCAAAGTGAGACCCTATCTCACACACACACACACAAAAAAAAAAACCCCTAGAAAAACCCAGCCACAATTAGACCTATATATGTTCTGTAAGAAGGGTATATATAATTTCAAATATGTTCCTGAAATGCTAGATTTTATATTAAAGACATTATTGGTAGAGATTGCCCAAAAAAGCAAAGTTTAGAATAAAGTGAGTACTTTTAAAAAGTATTCCACAGATAGGTAGTTGGGAAATAATTTGAATAACCATTTTGTATAGCCGTGTTTTATAGTTAAGTTCAGAAAACTGATTAAAAATGCTATTGAGTCTGATATAACTATTTGCAGGTGAGAATTTTAAAAGTTAGTTTCATCTTAATGTAATATAAGATTTCAGGATTTGAATTTGTCATATCTCGGGATATGACTTCATCAAACCTGAAATTCTAATCTTGCAGCACATTAGGTCAATTCCAAACGAATCTGCACTAGAAGATTGAATTGGGCCTGTCTTTTCGAGCAAGACGCGTACAACTCCTCATCCCCTTTCTGGTTTTGAACACAAAATGAATTGATTCTCACAAAGATTATCTGTGCTTCTAAGAATACATCCAGTTTGTGGGTAAGTGTGGGTGTGGGGGGGTTAAGGATCTGGACTTAACTCTCATCGTGTTGAAAAGCCACAAACTTTCTCAGTAAAGACCCAAAAGCTCACAGAATCTACAAAAATTAGTTTTCTTCGTTTCCCTACTACACGCCCGCCACGGTGTCAGCGGTTCACAGAGGGGCTGAGCCCAGTTGCGTCCGGCAGCTGCCGCTGCCCCGACCTCGTGGCTGAGCAGCGCAGAATTCGGCCGCGGAGGGTGTGGGGCACGTGGTGGCCCGGCGAGTGGACACAGGATGAGACTCCTGTCGTGGGTGCCACCCAGCTGAAAAAGAGACCTCGCCGGTGGGCACACCAACCCTCAGGCAGACCCCTCCCCTGACTTTGGACTCGATGTTGCGGGATGGATCTCTATTCACACTCAACAGGCACCTTGCTCCCCAGTTCCTCAGATGCCAGCCTCTCCAAACGGGTACGTTCCCCGCCCCCCAGGGGGCTGGCGACTAACGACGCTCCGAAGGCGAGAAACGGCTCCCTAAGCTGCTCGCTGGGTCCCTCTTTCCCCACAATGCACCGGGGCCAGCAGGAAGGCCGCTCCGACCCCTAATTTTCCCGCGAATTCAGTTCAAAGAGGCGGCCGGGCCCGCGATCGGCAGCGCGCACAGGCCAACCAAGCCGCGCCTCCGCGAGAAGCGCCTCCGCGTGACTGACGGGGGAGTCCGCCGGCCAACAGGCTGGGCCGCCGGGCGGCGCGCGCTCCCGCCCGCCAATCAGAGTGCCGGGCGGGGAAGTGGGCGGAGCGAGGCCAGGGTAGGGTGAGCGGCCTCCGAAGCGGAGTGGGGCTCAGCGGAGACACTTTTTTTTTTCCTCCCTCCTTCCCTCCTCTCCTCCTCCCTTTCCCTTCCCCTCTCCTCCCCTCTCTCCTCCTTCCCCCCTCGGTCTGCTGGAGCCTGCTGGGGCGAGCAGTTGGTGTTGCAGGCGCTCACTCTCTGGAGCCGCCCGGCGGGTAGCTCGCGGGGGGAGGAGGCAGGAACCGCGATGGCGCCTCAGAAGCACGGCGGTGGGGGAGGGGGCGGCTCGGGGCCCAGCGCGGGGTCCGGGGGAGGCGGCTTCGGGGGTTCGGCGGCGGTGGCGGCAGCCGCGGCTTCGGGCGGCAAATCTGGCGGCGGGGGCTGTGGCGGCGGCGGCGGCGGTTACTCGGCCTCCTCCTCCTCGTCCGCAGCGGGGGCCGCCGTGTTACCGGTGAAGAAGCCGAAAATGGAGCACGTCCAGGCTGACCACGAGCTCTTCCTCCAGGCCTTTGAGAGTGAGTGTGTGGGAGGCCGGCAGGGCAGGAACCCCCGCTCCGGTCTTTGGGGGACGGGACGCTCCGCGGGGCCCGCGCCCCCCCGCCCGGCGCCCACTATCTTTGGAATGGGGAGACAGATGGGACGTCCCCGCGCCGTGACTGAGGCGACCGCCCGAGGTCTGGGCCCTGGGGGCGCGAGGGCCCCGGCAGGACCTGCGCTCCGCCGGGAGCAGAGGGTGGGTGGGTGTCGGGCCCGCGGTGGTGGCGGGCGGCTTGTAGTGGGGCTGCAGTTGATCCCGAAACGAGTTCTGGTCACCTTTCGTGCCACTCGTTCTGTAGAAGTGCCGGGGTTTCGGGTGCAGGTTTCGAGGGGCAAAATTAAGCTTGGGAAGGGGTAAGCTCAACAGAGCCAACGGAATTGTCATTAGCCCGCAATGTTCCTCGGCACTAACTTGGGCTGCGCGTGAACAGGGCCCCGTCGGATGGTTTAAACCTTTTCAAGTCTTTCTGCCCATTTTGTGGATAAGGAAACTGAGCAGTAGTAGGCAGAAGCATCTTTTCTGGAGACGACCTGGTAGTTCTTCCTTCGTTCCGAAGCGTTTTCTGATATCGATTTCTGCTTTTAAAGGCTGTTTGAAGGGCGAAAGTTTGACTTCTTGGAAAAGAGGAGCAAGGTGTCAGGAAACAAACAAAAGAATTTATAAACAACATCTTGACTATAAATAATCTGAACTGTTCGTTAGTGAATTTTGTATCCTGTTTGTTCTCCTGTTTGCTTTTGTTGGAAATTATAATTTAGGTAACCTTACACCTGAGTATCGTACAGAAACTTGAATAAACTCTGCTCTACCGCTGAATGTCTTTATTTACAATATTACTGTGGCATATGCTAAGGGCATGGTATCAGCTGTGCCTGGAAAGACATATTACATTGTTTAATACGCTTCCTTCATTCTCATTAGTGCTTCATGAAATTCTAATTGGAATTTCATACAAGGAATTTCAGTTTTTATTGAAACGATATGAACTTGCTTCAGTAATTTTACATTTTTTTGCTTAACATACTGTACTTTCAAAAATACAGAAGACCTTTAATTGGCAATATAATGCAGAACTGACCGACAGTTCTAACAATAAGCTTACTTGATTTTACCTCTTTTAAAATACCTTTTAGTTTAATACGAAATTGATTAAGAGTAGATGGAAATTTAAATGTCTTTCGAACTGGTCTAAGAAAATAAAACCACCAAGGAAGTTTTAATTATTTCCTTTATGATCCATCCACCTGGAAGAAGGTAGCTGTCATTAAGAGCTAGCCCTGGAAATGACACAAATTGATTCTTCTCTAATACTGATCTTAGTTTTTAGGAAGTGTAAATGCATTAATACATTTATTAGCATAGTTATTAATTTATCTTGATACTATTTTAAACAAACATGATGCGAATGAATGTCATTAATTATCTGGTGTGATGGTATATATATATATACACACATATACATACATATATATGTATATATACGTATGTACATACATATGTGTGTATATATACGTATGTACATACATATGTATGTATATATATGTATGTACATACATATATGTATATATATGTATGTACATACGTATATATACATATTAACTTTATTATCTAAGTTCTTTGTGCTTGAGGACTCACTTGTGCCAAACATGTTTTGAAGGCAGTATTTACATGTTGAAGTAAGCTAGACTTAGAAATAGTCATCGACAATTTTAATTATATATCAGACACTTCAATATTGACTTACTTTCGTTATCTGTACTAGGATATAAAGGAAATGGTTTCATTCCATTTTGGCTTGTAACTAGACAAGTTTTTAAAATGGCTCATTAAAAATATTTTCACCGTGTTTGACATAAATACAGTTCTTTGGTTGAAATCTTTGTTTTGCCTACTTTTTGAAAGAAAAATGGGTTAAATTAGCTTAACCAAACGAATGTAACTGGCTCTTTAGTTATACAAAGTAACAGTTGTTACCTTAGTAGGAGTCACAAACAAAATTGTCCAGCACCTTAATGTAGGTGAGTTTTATGAATATATGCCATGGATTGAATGCCTTTTGATCTTGTGGATACCAATTTTTTCTTTCTTTCTTTCCTTCCTTCCCTCTCTCTCTCTCTCTTTTTTAGTTTTTTTAGTTTTTTTGGAAATAGGGTCTCACTTTGTAGTTCAGGCTGGTCTGAACTCACTATGTAGCCCAGGCTAGCCTCAAACTCACAGCAACCCACCTGCCTCTGCCTAGAATTGCAGGCATGAGTAACCACTACACCTGGCATTGTGATCTGTGGTACTGGCAATTGAACTCAGGGGCCTTGTGCTTACCAGGCAGACGCCAGTACCACTGAGCTAAATTCTTGGCTCAATTTTCTTAGTATAAATACTTAGTGCATGATTTCCTTAATAGGTAGTCAATTTATGTTAGTTATGACATGGGCTAGATTGATAGTTTTCTGACAAGTAACAAGTAAATTTAGTTAATATTTGGCTTTTTTTTCCCCTGTTACCTAGAACCAACACAGATCTATAGATTTCTTCGAACCCGAAATCTCATAGCAGTAAGTAGTCAATGAAATTCATCAGTATTACTTCATTCTTATAACTTAATCTGTATTTAATTTTAACATTTTCAAAACTTTTTTTACAGCCAATATTTTTGCACAGGACTCTTACTTATATGTCTCATCGAAACTCCAGAACAAACATCAAAAGGTACATTTTATGAATCTTATATCAATCTGATTAAACCATCTGAAAGTTTTATTTCTTTTTTCCCCTGGTACCAGGAGTCAAACTCAGTACCTTGCATTTGTCAGGCAGGCAAGGTACCACTGAGCTAAATCCTTGGCTCTAAAGTAATATTTCTAATTAAAGGTTACCTTTTAGCCAGGCGTGGTGGTGTATACCTGTAATCCCAGCACTTGGGAGGCTGAGGCAGAAGGATTGCACCTAGTTCCAGACCAACCTGGGCTACAATAGTGAGTTCAAGGCTTGCATGGACTATATAGTAAAATCCTGTCCCCAAAACAAAAAACAAACAAATGGTTAACTAGAAAGCCTAAAGTGAAGTAGGGATGAATTGATTGGAAAGTGTTGGGGGGAGGTTGGCTCTTTCTTTGTTCAGCTGTGGGGAATGAACCCAGGGCCTCTCACATCCTGCAAGCTCTCTTAACAATAAGTTACACCCCTAACTTAAAAGTTAATTTTAAAATTTTTATTTATTTATTTTATGGTAGTAGGGATTGAAGCAAGGGTCTTTGCACTGACCTATTTTCCCAGCCCTTTTTAAATTTTTTTCCTTTTTTTTAAGACAGGTTCTTGCTTTTGTAAACCAGGCAAGCCTTGAACTCACAGCAATCCTGCCTCTGCCTCCCAAATCCTGGGATTACAGGCATGAGTCACCACACATAGCATTGTGCATTGTGTGTGGTACTGATTGCCATGGGTGTGAGTCACCATGCCTGGTATTGTTGTGTGAGGTTACTAGGGTTCAAACTCCAGACTGCACTTGCAAGGCAAAGCAGGAACCACTGAACTAAATCCCCTGTCCCCCCTTGTAAATTTTGAGACATGGCTTTCTAATTGCCTGGGCAGGGTTTAAACTTTCAGTCCTCCTGCCTCAGCCTCCTGAATGTTGGGATTATAAGATTACATCTGGTCCTCAAAGTAATTCTTTTTTTTTTTTTTTAGGTTTTTTGAGACAGGGTCTCGCGTTGTGGTTCAGGCTGGCCCTGAGCTCAGCCTCAAACTCCCATCACAATCCTCCTGCCTCTGCCTCCCGAGTGCTGGGATTACAGGCGTGAGCCACCACGCCCGGCACTGTGGATGTGGTACTGGTTGCTGCTGGGTGTGGGTCTCCACACCCAGTATTGTTATGTGGTTACCGGGGAATCGAATCCGGGTCCTTGCGCTTGCGAGACAGGCGCCGGAACCACTGAGCTAACTCCCTGGCCCCCTCAAAGTAACTCTTAATAGTATCATTTTTGTAAGTCCCAATTTATTTTTTTGAAAGGAATGAAGTGATTTTACTGACATGTTTTTATACTATGCCACTAGTTATTTTTGGTTTGGTTAGAATTCCAGAATTTAAGTACTACTAAAGAAGTCAGTGTTACGGTAACAATCTTGATATGTCAGATTTAACAGATAGTTTTAAAAATATTTCTCATATTTCATAATAAAGGGTTAGCTTTTTTTTTTTTTTAAGATTTTTTGAGACAGGGTCTCACTTTGTGGTTCAGGCTGGCCCTGAGCTCAGCCTCCAACTCACAACACAGCAATCCTCCTGCCTCTGCCTCCCGCGTGCTGGGATTACAAGCGTGAGCCACCACGCCCGGCACTGGTATGTGGTATTGGTTGCCGCTGGGGTGAATCTCCACACCTAGTATTGTTATGTGGTTACCGGGGATCGAACCGGGTCCTTGCACTTGCAAGACAGGCGCCGGAACCACTGAGCTATATCTCTGGCCCAGGGTTAGCTTTTTTTTGAAACAAGGTCTCACTGTAGACTTCAGGCTGTCCCTGAGCTTACTGTGTAACCTAGGGAAGCCTCAAACGCAACAGCAATCTCCTGCCTCTGCCTTCTGAGTGCTGGGATTACCCATCCCACCTGGCACTGTGGTGTTGATTGCTTGTGGGCATGAATTATACCACACCCAGCATTGTTGTATGTGGTTACTGGAGATTGAACTCAGGACCTTGCCCTTGAAAGGTTAGTGCTGCAACCACTAACCCAGCCCCCAAGGGTTAGCTTCTATAATGATGAATTCAGAAAGAAAAGATACAGTGTGAACATTCTTAAACCATTTATACCTTAATCACCTGGTCTTAAAGTGGAGCCTGGAGATGTGGTATAAAGCTTGTTTTTGTTGTATAACATTTAGTGCTTTCAAATGTAATACTATAACGCATATTTCTTATTCTATTGCAAGAATGTATTCATTGATTATATCAAGTAAAGAAGTTTAAATTCTTAAGGGACACTATGTTAAGCATTTGGTGGTATTATACTCTTGAAACCATTAAGCTATTTCAGTATACAGTACTTTTGATACTAATCTACTAGGGAGACTTCCTTATTAAGTGAGCATCCCAGTTCTAAGGTGTAGATTTATAAGGTGTAGTTTTATAGCTATATCAAGGTGTATTTTGAAAGATAGACATCTTAAGATTGTCTTTCAGCAGTGTTTCTAAAATGTTCAAGAAAGACAACATTACATTTAATGGATAAAACTCACTAAGAACTTAAATATATGAGAAAGGGGTGATAAATTGGGCAGTAGAGTTAGATTTGTTAACTCTTGTCTACTGCTCCATTTTTTGATGTATGCTACACACGGTTCAGCAGAATTTTTTTGTAAAGGATCAAGTAATAAATATTTTAGATTTTTGTGGCCATGAGGTAAAAAGAATAATCCATAGGGGGTGGTAGGGTGGGTAGGGAAAAAAAAAAAAAAGAATAATCCATAGGTTCTTAATATGAAAAGAAAGAAGAATATTCACAAATTTTTGTTGATGAAAGTCTATACACTTATAAAACACAATATTCTATAATATAAACCTATTATACAGGCAACAGTTCACTCTTAAGTCATGCTGCAGGCATTGCTTCTCTTCCTACTTTTTACTTGGCTCAAACTCATTCTGCAGAACCTGATTCTTTTCCTACTTTTAGTAAACTTTGCTACCATTAAAAAAAAAACATACAAGTATAAACCTACTGAGAAATGTGGATTGGGGAAGAGGTCACATTTTACTTAATTGGAATTTGAGTTAATGTTCTCTATACTGAGATCAGTTAGTGACTGATAACGGAGGGCCTCTTGCCTTTGCATGCCAGGGAAATGTTCTGCTACTGAGGTGTAACCTTCTCTACCTTTATTTATTTTATTTGTTTTTTGGATTTTTTTGAGACAGGGTCTTGCTTTGTAGTTCAGGCTGGTCCTGAACTCCCTATGTAGCCCAGGCTAGCCTTGAACTCAGCAGTCCTCTGCCTCTGCTTCTGAGTGCTGGGATTATAGGCGTGAACTATCACGCCTGGTATTGTAGTATGTGGTTACTGAGAATCAAACTTGAGATCTTGTGCTAGTCACGCAGCAAGCCGGAAACACTGAGCTAAATTCCTGGCCCCTACCTTTATTATTATTATTTTTTAGTTCTTTATTTTGAGATAAGAATCCTGCTAAATTGCCCAGGCTGGCCTCAGATTTGCAGTCTTCCTGCCTTTGCCTCTCTGGTAGCTGATATTATAGATACATGGCATTGGTCCTGGCTAAGGTGTTTTAATACGGGTAGTTAGTTGTTATCTAGAATCCTGCCTGATTTTAATTTTAGAAGTGATTAAAATTTTTAAAAAACTTAGAATGAGTCGTTGTGGCACATACCTAGAGACTTTGTACTCTGGGAAGCTAAGTCAGAAGGATCATAATTTGGGCTCAGCTTGGGAAACTTAGACTTTGTCTCCAAATTAAAAAAAGGCTAGGCCTCTGTGAAGACTGTGAGTATGGCCCCAAATCCCTCCCACATATACATATAGAAAAAAGGTTTAATCCATAAGTAGGTTAAAAATGACATTCAAAAGCTAAATTCAGAGTTAGGCATTGGTGGCACAACTGTAATCCAAGCACTTGGGAGAGGCAGAAGTATCACTATGAGTTCGAAGGCAATCTGAGCTACTTAGCTATACTCAATCTCAAAAAAACAGAAAAAAAAGCTAAAGGTATCATTTTCTTCTCAGCTTATTTAGTTGGCTTTGTCTTGTGGGATCATTGTTACCAGATTGAGATAGTTTAAGAAGCTTCGTAATAAAAACTGACAGTTTTCAATTATTATCCTTTAGGTTTTAAAATAATTATCTTTGGAGCCAAGTATAGAGGTGAATACCTATAATCAGTCCTAGCACTCTGGTAGTCTGAGTGAGGTAGGAGTGTCATAAATTCATGCCAGCTTGAATTGTATAAGAATCTTAAATTTGGTAGCCAAGAAACATTTATATTCCACAAAATACATATAAAACTGCATAGGAATTGCTTCTCTGATTAAATGCCTATTTTATATGTGCTTTAGGAATAATTTTTAACAAAGTATAGCACAACAGGTATCTTCAGATGAATGCTGTTCTCATCACAGTGTTTGTTGACTTGGGGCTGAGAATGTAGCTCAGGTAAGTGGTAGAGCCTTTGCCTGGTATGTGTGAGGCCTTGGATTTTGTTCCTAGTACTATAAAAGCAAAAAGTCCTGGTGACTTTAAAAGGTAGCCAACTAGGAATGGGAATCTACTTAGCTCAGTGATACAGTGCCTACCTGGCAGGTACAACTCCCGAAGTTTGATTCTTGGTACAAAAAAATAAAAATTTAATAAAAATAAAAGGTAGCAGACTTAGCAGTGATTATGATCATTTCTCAATATTTTTTTTGAGAGAGGGTTTTACTTTGTAGTTCAGGCTGGCCATGAGCTTACTATGTAGCCCAGAAGAGCCTCAAACTTACAGCAATCCTTCTGCCTCGGCCTCCTGAGTGCTGAGATTACAGGTGTGAGCCACCATGCCTGTGTTTGTGGTATGAGATAGTGATTGCTGGTGGGCGTGAGTCACTACACCAGAAATTATTGTATGTTGTTACTGGGGATTGAACCTAGGCCCTTGTTCTTGCAACATAGGCACCAGAACCACTGAGCTAAATCCCTAGCCCCCTCAGATTGTTTTTGGAAGAGCTGGTATGGTGGTACACAGCACATAGGAGGCAGAAGCAGGAGAATCATCATGAGTTCAAAGCTAGTGTGAGCTACATAGTGAGACCTTGTCTTAAAAAAAGAGTCAAGTTGGGGCTGGGGAGTTAGGTCAGTGGTTCCAGCGCCTGTCTTGCAAGCGCAAGGGCCCAGGTTCGATTCCCCGGTAACCACATAACAATACTGGGTGTGGAGACCCACACCCAGCAGCAGCCAGTACCACATACCACAGTGCCGGGCGTGGTGGCTCACCCCTGTAATCCCTGCACTCAGGAGGCAGAGGCAGGAGGATTGTGATGTGAGTTGGAGGCTGAGCTCAGGGCCAGCCTAACCCACAAAAGCGAGACCCTGTCTCAAAAAACCTA
>PVIR01039812.1:0-13700 GCA_004026965.1 Petromus typicus
CATGTCAGGTAGGTGGCTGTGTATAAAAGACCCAAGAATTAGAAATGACCAGGGTTACAAGAATAAATTTTAAAGTTCTTTGCAAATAGGTAATAATTAAAAGTGGTGAGACCAAACCAGATTTGTTCAGTTTTTATTGAACCTCCTCTCTGTGCTAAGCAGTGTTCTAGGCATTTCAGCAAAGAAAAATTCAAACCCTCATGGAATTTCCATTCTAAAAGGGAAGGGGTTCAATCCTCGGTACTGGGGAAAAAAAGGGGGGATTAGGGGATAATAACCAATAAAAGTATGCAGTAGTCTTCTTATTCAAAGTTTTGCTTTCTGTTATTTGTTACCAGCAGTTGATCAGGGACAAAAATAGATGGAAAATTCCAGAAATAACCAATACCTAAGTTCTGAACTGTGCACTACCCTGAGTAGCACGATGAAATACCATGTCCTCCTGTGTCATCTCTTTGCCTGCTTGTCCATGCTGTGTAAGCCGTCCACTGGCTAGCTGTCACTTACAAGCCATATTTATGATCAGATTGTGCTTTCCGCAATGCTTGTGTCTCAGAAGTCTATTTTACATAACAGTGGCCTAAAGTGCGAGAGTGCAGATGCTGGCAATTGAGACAGGGATGTATGAATACGAGATTGAGGTTTGGTGCCACCTGTAGTTTCAGGAATCCAGTGGGGTATCTTTGCCTTATCCCCAGGAACAATTATAAACTGTTTATAGCATCATATGAGAGAGCTATCGATATTCCGAGAAAAGTAAGAGCCAGTTAACAGAAAAGAGTAAAGAGAGCCCCTTAGAAGGTGGTAGGAAATGAAAACATAGTAAAATGCCGGGGGAATAGGAATGAGGTGACACCAGCTGCCGCAATGAGAACGTAAACTAGGAGGCGTACGTCCAAAGAGAAGGCTAAAATTCAGAATTTCAAAGCTGACATTAACATCGCTCAGCCAATTTCGCGCATGCTCTTGTTTTGAAACACGCAACTCCGCCCGAGGGCCGGAACTCAAATGCTCAGGGTTGAGAACGGAAGTAGTTTCTACCCGACCTCCTTTTACTGGCGGCTGAATTTCCGGAAGCGGCGGCGGGAAACAAGCTCTTGGCGTCTGTGTAGGCCTCTGAAGAGGCGAATCCGGTGCGAATCCGAACCATCAGAACCGCCACCATGGTAAGAAAGTACAGGCCAGCAGCACTGGAGCCCTAGAGTCTGCTCTGTTTTGGGGACCGTGGCGGATGGGAGAGAAAGATGGGGGTTGGAGCCAATTAAGGTGGTAAAGGCCCGGGCTGCGGCTGCGTCTTCCGGCGCCAAGTACCAGGACCGTGACCACTTGGCTGGGTATGAAGAGAAAGAGAGGCCCGGTCGCTCGGTGGTAGCGAAGGACTAGCCGTGTGCTTCTCCACACCCACTGTAGCTGTAATGCCTGGGACCCGGGAGGCGTTAAGTAAGTTTGCTGAGTGAATGCTGTCCTCGATTTTGGAGCAGAGGTATAGCCTCGGGGGCTAGGTTCAAATTGGTGAAAAGGAGAACGTGCCCTAGGAGTTGTAAACAGGTTTATGGTCGGAAACTACAGCCTTGCTGAAACAGTGGACGGAGAAAGAGCGGAGGATAATTGTAGGAGTTTCCACTTATTCGTGTAGGTACTTTTAATGTGTGTGTGTATATAACAATTCTCAGGCGCTAGAACTACATCATGAAGTGCTTTCTTTCCTTTTTTTTTTTGAGACAGTGTCTCACTTTGTAGTTCAGGCTGGCCCTGCCTCCGACTCACATCACAGCAATCCTCCTGCGTCTGCCTCCCGAGTGCTGGGATTACAGGCGTGAGGCATGGAATAGGTACTGGTTGCTGCTGGGCGTGAGTGTCCGTGCACAGTATTGCATGTGGTTACCGGGGATCCGAACCCGGGTCCTTGCGCTTGGAAGACAGGCGCCGGAACCACTGAGCTAAATCCCCGGCCCAGAAGTGCTTTATTTCTTTACCGAGTTTTAGTTTTCTGGTTGACCACACGGATGCTACAGTGTGGAAATAAAGAATTAGGCAAAAGGAACGGCAGAGACGGGGGGTGGGGGGGCGAAATAAGAATGTTTTCTTGGGTGGATGGTTCCCGGGAGGTTCCTGGAAATTGTTAGTTTTCCTAATAAAAATAGGAACAAAAAACTCAAGGGCAGGTAAGTACAAAGGGTGATTCGAAGTTGCTGGAGGGAGAAAGAGGTAGAAGATGAGATAAGAATTGGCAGGAACGTGGTCACTGAAGGCTGAGTGTTACTTCACATGCTGATGATGAGGCCTGGCCGTTGAAAGATTTGAACTAGCACAAAGACTTGAGCTCAGTTAGGCTTAGAAAGCTCTTGAGATATTGTGTAGTGAATAACAGTGGAAGCAGGGAAATCTCTTAAGGTACTGAAAAATTGACTAGGTTCCAGCAGTTTTCCCACTGGTGAGACATGTCAAGTTCCTTGATCTCTTTGGGTTCAGTGGCTTCAACTGTAAAATAAGAGTGAATAATAATGCGTCCAATTTTGAGGATTAAATGGTAAGAATAATACTAATCACAATGCCTCACTATACATCTAGGACCCAATAAGTCTTAGCTATTGCAAGGAAAATAATTGAATGGTACCCCAAAGGTTCAGATCCTGTGGATAGAAGTCCTTTAAAATGATCACTAATTCTGGTGTGGTGGTGCACACCTGTAATCCTAGTACTTAGAGGCTGATGGTTGTTGGGGGCAGGAGGATTGCTCTGAGTTGGAAGCCAGCCTGGGCTACATAGTAAGTTTGGGACCAGCCTGAGCTACATAGATCCTTTCCCTCAAAAAACCTCTCCCCCGATCACAAAGAACAGAACCACATAATGTGTATGGTGTGGGGGTTTTTTGGTATGGGGGATTGAACTAGTGACATTGTACTTACCAGGCAGCCGAATCACTGTGCTAAATCCCTGGCTGTAATGTGGAACTTAAAAGTGGTAGGGACGGCAGTATCATGGGAGAGTCAGTTTCAGATCTGTAAGTTTCAGGAACTTATTTAAGTTTAGAAAGATGAACAGCAAACATGGTGGTATGGAGAAGGTACTTGGATAAGTAAGGACTGGCCTATACCTGTCAGACCACTGGGAAGCTGATGATACCAGTCAAATCTCAGGTGGTTCCTAAAGGAATGAAATTGCTAAGAGCACTTCCAAGATGACCAGATCCTTTCAAGTAATAGGCTTCTCCTTGATTGGATTTTAGAGCCAGTCTTACTCCAGCTCTGTTATTTTTTAAATGGGATTTGCATGCCCCATAGCACTGAATCACTTCTATATTCCTCACAACAGCAGATGATATAATCTCTAGTGTAAGTGGATTTAATTAACTTGGTGACACCCCACACTCCTCTTTGAAACGGGCCTTCACGCTGAGATACATCCTCAAGCACCTACCCCCTCTCTACCCATAATGGGGATTGAATCCAGGGATGCTCTACAGGTACCTACATCTCCAGTCTTTTTTTTTTTTTTTTGAGACAGGGTCTTGTTAGGTCAGGCTGGCCCTGAGCTCACTATGTAGCCCAAGCAAGCTTTGAACTCAAAGCAGTCCTCTGATCTCTGCTTCCCAAGTGCTTGGATTACAGGAATTAAAGGTGTGAACCATCACATCCAGCATTGTGGTGTGTGGTACTGATTGCTGGTGGATGTGAGTCACCACGCTTGGCATTGGATAGTGGTCTCTGGAGATCGAACTTAGGACCTTGCGCTTGAAAGGCAGGCACCAGAACCACTGAACTAAATCCCTGGCCCAGACTCTTATTTTTTAAGGCAAGCTCTTGCTAAATTGTCCAGAGAGAACTAGAACTTGTGATCCTTGTGCCTCTACCTCCCTGAGTGCTGAGGTCACATTCATGGATCTTTAATTTTATTTTGAGAGAGGGTCTCACTAAGGTGCCTAGGCTGGAGTTGAATTTATGATGTTCTTGCTTTGGCGTCCCTAAGTGCTAGGATTACAGATGTATACCATCACACGTAATTGAGACCTTTTTTTTTAAGGGAAGGGAGAGTAGCAGATTACTGGGCTGAAAACAGGATGACATGGAAAACTTCTCAGAAAATGGTTGTGCTAAAAGACTTAGCTTTATCAAAAAGACACATGGAAAATAAGGCTAGTGAGAGATTTTAGGGAGGGCTCAAGGCTTTGTGGGTCTAGAAGGACTGGGTCTCATCTTTGCTACTTTTCATCTTACAGACGGTGGGCAAGAGCAGCAAGATGCTGCAGCACATTGACTACAGGATGAGGTGCATCCTGCAAGATGGTCGGATCTTCATTGGCACCTTCAAGGCCTTCGACAAGCATATGAATTTGATCCTTTGTGACTGTGATGAATTCCGGAAGATCAAGTGAGGAGGGGGCTGCTGGGGCTGTCTGGAGGAGTGGACTGAGTGGGTGGGCCGAGCAGCAGAAGGTGATGTCACTAGTTGGCTTCTCTCCTATCTGCTTTTGAGGGCAGATGCAGGTGGGGATATTCAACACTAAGAAATCTTCCTTAGTTCATCAAGCCTTTCTAGTTCTAGCAAAGCACAAGTTGTGAGGAAGGTGCTAGGCTTTTTTGTCTCTGACGTTGCATACCCTGGGGTACTGGGGTGAAGGGCTCTCATGTTCTCCCCGCAGGTGTGTGGGGGAGAGTTTGATTTTCTGGCTTCCTTACCTATTTGTAAAGCTGTAGGCTAAAGGGCTCGCCCAAGACAGCCTGGTCTGAAACTGCTTTAAAAAGCCTCTAATCCTTCTCAGGGTAAGTGCTCTGCTCCCCATGTTGATTAGGGGCCAGTGATTTTTGTTGGCATTTTAGAAACACTGCAGATGTCTTCTGCTTTGATACAGTTCCATAAAGTGTCAGCTACAGTATCATCGTTCATAACTTTCTGGTATACAAAATTAAGTAGCCTAGCTTTTTGTTGTATTTTATATTTTAAGACACCTTGAGGCCCAAAGAGGTTATGAGACTTTTTGGTCATATGTATACTTTTTGTCCTATGCACTTTCAGTATTATGTTGTTACTGACTGAATTTCCATGGATTTTTTTAGGGAGTTATTGTTTTCCTTTGTGGTCTCAGTCCAAGAAGAATAGGATAAACAGTGTAGAGCTGCCTGAGTACCTAGTATGTATTAGGGGATAGCAGATCAGTGTGGAACAATTCCAGTTCCAAATGGTTTGCATGCGTGCATCCATCTATATCTGTCTGTCTCTCTATCTGTTTATCTTTTGTGTGTGTTTGTGTGTGTGTGTGTTTTGAAACAGTCTCACTTTGTAGTTCAGGCTGGCCCTGAACTCTCTGTGTAGCCCAGGTGAGCTCAAACTAACTGTAGTCCTTCTGCCTCTGCTTCCTAAGTGCTGGGATTACAGATGTGAGTCACTATGCCCGGCTCTCCCTTTTGTTTTTTTAAATGAACTAATTTTCTGAAAAAAAATGTTTATTGGAAAAATTTTTTTAAAAAATCAGTGGCAAAAAATTGAAAATTGAAACGTCCAGGAGAGTTTTTCCCCTTACTGTGACTGTGCTTATTATTTAAGAATAGGAAAATATGAGCTGAAAAGAAAAAAGTCTATTCACATCATTAAAGTAAAATCTTTCAAGTTTTAAAAAGTCAGAATAGGGCCAGAGAGTTAGCTCAGTGGTTCCAGCACCTGTCTTGCAAGCACAGTGGCCCAGGTTCGATTCCCCGTGGAGACTCACACCCAGCAGCAATCAGCACCACATTCCACAGTGCCGGGGCGTGGTGGCTCACGCCTGTAATCCCAGCACTCGGGAGGCAGAGGCAGGAGGATTGCTGTGATGTGAGTTGGAGGCTGAGGTCAGGGCCAGCCTGAACTACAAAGTGAGACCCTGTCTCAAAAAAAAAAAAAAAAAGAATTAAAAAAAAAAAAAAAAACTAGAATATTTTGTCTTTTGTACTGTCCATCCTTTCTCCTGTGTTTTTGAGGCAGATCTCTCTTTGTAGTTCAGTCTTGTCCTGTACTCACTATGCAGCCCAGGCCAGCCTTGAATTCACAGCAATCCTCCTTCCTCTGCCTTCTGAGTGCTGAGATTACAGGCATGAGCTACCATGCCCAACCCTCCTGTTTAGTTAGTTATTTTACCTTTTTTTTTTTGAGATAGGGTTTCGCTTTGTAGTTCAGTCTGGCTCTGAGTTCACTTTGTAGCCCAGCCGAGACTGGAATGCACAGCAGTCCTCCTGCCTCTGCCTCCCAAATGCTGGGGTTACAGGTGTGAGCCATCATGCCTGGTACTGTGGAAATGTACTGATTGCTGGTGAGTGTGAGTCACCACGCTCAGCATTGTACTAGTTACCAGGGATAGAGCCAGGGACCTTGTAAGGCTGGCACTTCAACCACTGAGCTAAATCCCTGGCCCCTATTTTACATCTTTTTTTGCTTTTGAGGAACAGATGTTTTCAGTTCATCTTTCTGTGTGAAACTACTCTTACCTTTTCCTTATCACTTCTTTTATTTCTAAGTCAGATGAGGAGCAAAAGTAGAGGCCAGTGAGGTTGAATTGGTCCTGGAAGGACACTGAATGAAAGTAAGGTGGGTGAGACTTACTGGACTCGGGGAGTTGTGGCTGCCTCTTCACATATCCAAGACTTGGCAGAGGGAAAGATCTTCATAGTTGGTTTTAGGAGAGCATCTGAGCCAGTGTGGGCCTTTTTTCCCTTGCTTCTGTCTTGTGGTCTGTGGGTCCTGTGGGGTTGGTGGGAAGCATAAGGGGTCACACACTCATCCTGTGCACAGTGTCCATAGGATCTGTAAGGGAAAAGTTTCTGTGCCATTTGTCAGAAGAGTAAAAAGCAGATTTTGGAGATGCCTGGGCAGGTAAACCTGAACTTTACCCATTCCTCTAATGCTTGCTCTTTTGTTGGTTCTGAACCTGCTGTAGGCCAAAGAACTCGAAGCAAGCGGAAAGAGAGGAGAAACGAGTCCTTGGTCTGGTGCTGCTGCGAGGGGAGAACCTGGTCTCAATGACAGTAGAAGGACCTCCTCCCAAAGATGTGAGTCTGGGCAGGAAGCCTGTGGCAGGTAGACTGTCCCATGAGCCAGGTTCTGTAAGGTTTTCTGCATTTCATTGCCTTCCTTACAAGAGTCTTCTGAGTTTCCCTCCTTTTACAGGTAACAAATGTAAGCTTAAAGAGTAAGAAATGGAGCTAGAGTTTGGGTTTTTCTGACTTTAAAGATTACTTATTCCTTATTTGATACACATAGTAGAGAGGCACTTCAGGCCAGCTGTGTTAGTCCTTAGTGTGATGGCAAAGTCTAGGTGGAATGTACAATTTGATAACTCCAGTGGAATACACGTGCATTTCATTTTGTCCCAGTTGTGGTTATAATAGTTCGTAACTTTGAGCATTTACTGTCAGTATTTCATTTAATCTCTATAATTGTCTTTCTTTTTGATGCTGGGGATCAAACTCAGGACCTTGTACTAGCCACGCTCTATGCCACTGAGTTGTAATCATCTTTTGAGATAAGTTATTCTCACTTTACAGGTGAAAAACTATAGTTTTAGTAACTCACCTCACATGTCACAACTAAGTGGAGACACTGACATTTGATCTTGGACAGTCATTCAAAATGCTTAGTATACCCTTCCAGTAGAAATTGTTTATTATAATTCATTGTTTACAAATGAGAAGACTTAAGTCCTAGCATTGTGGGATTATTTACCCACTGTCACCTGAGAGGTGAGAGTTAGTTGGAAATGAATCTAATATCCGATTGTTACCAAATCAAGTTCTCTTGGTTACTGAACACATCTAAATGGAACCTAGACCTTTGGTCTTGATTTAATTTTTGTAGGAGTGCATAAAGCTAGTTGAGTTGTGACACATTTCTCTAGTCTCAATTTCTAGCTTGTTTCAAAGGTTACCTGTGGTCCTATATTCTTAGATGGGGGAAGAACGGTGTTAGCACATTGGGGCAGGTAGTGTTGTATGCCTTTTGAATGCCTTTTAAGAGTGAGGTGCTTTCTTGGAAATGGTGTTCCAAATATATTTCTGATTCTCTAGGCCCCTGAGTATTTTAGCTTGTTTTTTCATTTTTCAGACTGGCATTGCCCGAGTGCCACTTGCTGGAGCTGCTGGGGGCCCAGGAATTGGTAGGGCTGCGGGTAGAGGAATCCCGGCTGGTGTTCCCATGCCACAGGCTCCTGCAGGACTTGCTGGGCCAGTCCGTGGGGTTGGTGGGCCATCTCAACAGGTGAGGAATTGGTGGAAGGGGGTCATCTTCTGGTCAACAGTTTGGGGAGGAGTCTCGAATGACCAGTCCACAATTATCAGGCTGCTCACGATTCTGTTAAAACGAAGAGACGCACAAGAGAGATTTTGGCCAGTTGTATTTGAGCAAGGTGTTTCTATTAAATGTACTTTCTTAGAATCTATCATCAAGTTTTACTTGAAATGCAGATGCCTTCCCTAAATTGAATTGGATACCTTTTAACTTAGGCCTAGACAATGGGAGGGAGTAGGATATTCACATTTGACCTTTCCCAACACTTGGTTTTGGGTAGGAGTCTGATGTTGTGAGTTGCCTCTTTAGGCAGTTTGATATCTACTCCTTTACCAAGTTGGGGAGGTGGGGGAGTGGGAAGCTGCATTGCTCTGTACTGTTCTCGCTTTCTTCCGCCCTGTATCCTTTTAGGTGATGACCCCACAAGGAAGAGGCACTGTCGCAGCTGCTGCCGCTGCTGCCACAGCTAGCATTGCAGGGGCCCCAACCCAGTACCCCCCTGGCCGTGGGGGTCCTCCCCCTCCTATGGGCCGAGGGGCACCCCCTCCAGGTGAGAGCCCACGAGGAGACCAGTGCCAGTGATTGGTGATGGTGTAGCTGGATTCATGATGAGATAGCATCGTGACTGAAACTGGTGATGTATTTGTGTAATGAAGCAGGATTACTCTGAGATCCGGCCTAGGACTAGTTGAACAAGAGCTGATCTCTGGGCGCCCCAGCTCTTTGTTACAAGTGTTTGTTAGGAGAGGCTGAGAGAGTGGAATGGTTAGTCTGAATTGGTGGACAGCTTTGTATGATTTCTGCTACTTTTCCAAACAGGCATTTGAGCTATATTCTTGGGGCTTTTCTCTTATAGGCATGATGGGCCCTCCTCCTGGCATGCGGCCGCCCATGGGTCCCCCAATGGGGATCCCTCCTGGACGAGGGACTCCTATGGGCATGCCCCCTCCAGGGATGCGGCCCCCTCCCCCAGGTATGCGAGGTAAGTTCTTGATGCAGTGACTTTGACTTTAATCCCTAGAGCCTAGTAGGATGGGAAATGGAGGGAAGATTAGATTTGTTAGACCTCGTTCTCTGAGCTTTTGGGCCTTAAGTTTAGGGAAATGAACTCCAGGGTACTTCTCAGTGCCTTGTGACACTGAAAAATGGTGCATTCTCAGAATCCCCAACAGAGGGTATGAAATTACCTTATGTCTTGAGTTTGATGGTGTCTAGTAATTATGAGGTACTCTGGGCTTAGTGATATTATTTATGGTTTTTAAAGTCCCGTTTGAGTAAGAAAGTAGGTCCAAGGAGAGTTTGGCATCCTGACCCTCAGCCTACTTTTTTCCACTAAGCCACAGCCAGATTTAGTGACCTTTGTTTTCCTAGTTGGGTTTTCCAGGTGTAGAACAGCCCCAGCAACCCCAGGGAAGCCCCTTGCTTGCTTGCTAACTGCTTATGTGGGGGGATTGGGACAGGGTGGGGATTTAAATTGCAGATCAGGCACTGACTGAACTTCTTACTCTTACTTCAGGCCTTCTTTGACCTTGGCCAGAATTACGGAAGTAGCAAGTAGCTCCACAGAAGCGTGGGCCCGATTCCCCAGGGCCACGTTACCACAGACCTGTTTGTTTGTTATGCTCTTGTTCGTGGAGTCTCACCGGATTGTCTGGTTTCCCTTACAGGGCCCCCTCCCCCGGGAATGCGCCCACCAAGGCCCTAGACTCATCTTGACCCTCCTCTGCTCCTCCTTGCCTGTTTCCTGTGAGGCTGTATATAGTCCTTTTATTTCTTGTGCCCTATGAAACTGATTTATAATAAACTCTCTTAAGAGAATAGTATAAATGCACCTGATGTATCCATTTATTTTAGAAAAATTTGATATACTTGGTGCTTAATAGAGTCAAGAAGGATTGTTTTTTAAAACTAGCTCAATTTTAGCTGCTTCCCTGTAAAATACTTTACATTTACTTCCCAAATGAAACTATGAGACATTTCCCTCACCAGACCTGAGTATCAGTTTGTAGAAATAAACATTCATACACTCTTGATCAGGGATATGAATAGGGGTATCCACTTGGGAATGCTCTTGTCCAGGTAGCTCCTTAGGCGGTTCTTTATGAAGCAAAAGCCAAAAATGAAATCTGTTGAGAGGAAGTTATAGTATCACTTTCTCCCAGGGTCACAGACATAATTAAATATTACATTTGAAATGTATGTCTGATTTCTTCCACCCAGAGTCTCTGAAAGTGTGGTCACTGAGCACTACTCTTGGGTACAGAGAGAAGGTGGGCACTGTTAAGTTTTTCTACAGGAGGAAAGTAATTACAGATTTTTAGCGAAGGAGGTGTTAATGGAAAAAATGATGTATCACCGCTGTTGGGTTTCTCCAGGAGTATAATGTAGTTCAGTTAATTGTTAAACATACTATGCTAACAGCTATAAGATGATCTCAATAATGCTGACAAGGCCTTTACAATATTTTTGTGCCCTTTCAACAATAAAAACCAGGAAATTAGGGAGCATTACAAACACAAGAGAGGGCTTTATGAGAAAACTTACAGCTAACATCAAAATAGTGAAAGACTGGGCTTGGTGGCACATGTGCGTGTCCCAGCACTCTTGAGAGGCTGAGGCAGGAAGACCATATGTTTGACTAGGTTGGGCAACTTAATGACTTAGACCATGGCTCAAAAGAGCTGAAGATGTAGTTCAAAAGGAAGGGTGAAGACCTTGGGTTTAATCCTTAGTACCACCAAAGCAGTAACAAAAACCCCCAGCAAGACAAACTGAAAGACAGTTTTCCTTTAAGATAGAAAAAGGATTCTCACTGCTATTTGGTGTACTGGAAGTTCTAGCTGCAGCAGTTTGGCAAGGAAGAAAGTGGCTAAATAGGAAAAGCAGAATTAAATGATAAGAGTCATGCATAAAAATCTATAAGGATGCTGTTAAAGCTAATGAATTTAGCAAAGTTACAGGAGAAGAGTCAAAAATCAACATGTAGCATGAACCAATCTGAAAAGGAAAAAAAGAATTCCACTTCGGACAGCTACCATAATACAGTTATTTAGGGATTTCCAGGAATCATTTGGTACCTAAATGTATAAAAAAAATTTGCCATCATTGCACCAGGATAACTAAAAGTAACTGTTGGTGGCAATATGGAGAAATAGGAACCTTCTAGCAGTGCTACGGAGAACGTAAAATAGTGTAGCAGATAGGGAAAAGCTTGGTATTTCCTGAAAGCTAAACAGTATCGCTATATGACCCAAGAATTCCATCCCTGAGTATTTTTCGTGGTATGTAGAATGTATCTGGTCTTGTCCCTGGCTTCTATCACAAAGCATCAAAGACCTTTGGAATTTCTTGGAAGTGTTGTTACTTACAGTGGACCCTTTGTAATGTGAGTTGAGGCTACTGAGGTGACGAAGGGTACACCCCTTGGAGAGCCTTAGGGTGCAAACAGTCCCCTTTAGAATGAAGAAAGAGCTCTGGAGCGTTGGCACTTCTGTCCTCACCCACTGGCCTCTGATGGTGCGAGTGGCTGGAGATGAGGCTCTCCAAGCTTGAACAGATTTGGCCTTCCAGGGTACTGAACACCAGGAGGGTCCCGTGACGAGAGGGCAGGAAGAATCCGGACCCCTTCCCCATCCCATGCCCCATGTACCCCTGCAGGTGCTCAGCTGTATACTTTGTAATAAACTTCAAATGTAAGTGTTCTTCTGAGTTCATGTGTCATCCTGGCAAATTCCCAAGGTGCCAAGGGGGAAGGGGGAGTGTCTGGAAACCAGTCTATAGCTGGTGTGTGAGTGCAGATCCCAACTTGAGATCTAAGGCTGGCATCTAAGAGCTGGGTGAGAAGCCCCAGATGTTCCTGCATCTTCTGCCTGGCTGGCTTTGAATGAATTGGATGCTATGGCAAATCCATAGAGAGCAGCTTAGAGATTACTGAGGATGGTGCGGGAGGTGAGTGCTCACTTAATGACTGTGTCACCACGGGGGCTCTAAGGAACTCTCCCGTAGAGAACATGGGAGCCTCAGCTATTCTCCCACGGAGTAGTTGCACTGGCTTACCCAGAAATTTTAGGACATGACGGTGAGGCTTAGATTTATTAGGCATTAAAGAAATACACAGAGTAAGCACTTAAACATACTATGATCTAGTGTAGGGAACAGAAACCAGTCGAGTTGGGGACATTTTATATATATATATATGTATGTGTGTGTGTATATGTGTGTATAATAAGACATCTCATGTATACATATATATGAAATACTATGTCAAAATTTATTTTTTATTTTTTACAGCACCAGGGGTCGAACTCAGACCCTGTGCTTCCAAGGTAGGCGCAGTAACACTTGAGCTAAATCCCTGGCCCCTGGGTCAAAATTTAAAATGTTCATTGCAATAGAAAACATTGCCATTAATCTAAAATCAGAATATTCTCCTTCACTTTTAATACAGTTATCCCATGATCCTTACCACTTTCTGAAGTTCTTTTCTGGAAGTCTTCTGTTGTGAATGTCTTGTGCTGTTGTGGCTGCCTTGATTTCCTGAATCAACTCAAATCCTTTACCTGTTTTTGCCATTTTGATTTGGGAGAAGAGACAAGTTGCATGACGCTAGAATCGGTGAAAAATCTGGTTAAATTTAAATCTTTATTGGTACATTATGAATACACATCACCATCACATTCAGCATTGAGGGTTTGTACTAGAATATGACATGACTTGATTCTCATTTTTCCCCCTTTCCCCCACCCTGCAACCCCAACCCCTATGTATATATAATCTTTGTTTCCTTTTTTCTTTATTACTGTCACGTTCTTTTTCCCCTCGTTATTTACCTCTACACCCTCTTTGCTTTTAAATATTTTCTATTTCACAGTATCAACTATACATACTACAACTCATTTAGAACTTCATTTTTTCATACTAGAGAAAAGATACTTTATTTACACATCTGTGACATTTATTTCACTTATTAGGATGTCCTCAAGGTATATATCCATTTGAGTAGGAATGACTCAATCTTATCATTTTAACGGCAGAGTAATACTCCATTCTATAAAAGAACCATATCTTCTTTATCCAGTTTCCAGTTGATGGACATTTGAGTTGTTTCCAAGATTTAGCAGTCACAAACAGCCGCTATAAACATGGGTGCACATATGTCACGGTGATATGAATCTTTTAATTCTTTTGTGTATATACCTAGCAGAGCGATGGCTGGGTCAAATGGGACCTCCAATCCTATCTTTTTGAGGAATCTCCACAGATTTCCACAGAGGCTGTATGAGTCTACATTCCCACCAACAGTGGAGAAAGTTTCCTTTTTCTCCTCAGCCTCACCAACATTTGTTGCTGGCTAATTCTGAAATAGCAGCCATTCTTTGTGGAGTGAGATGAAATCTCAGTGTTTTCATCTGCATCTCTCGAATGACCAAGGATGTTGAACATTTCTT
>PVIR01039813.1:0-13695 GCA_004026965.1 Petromus typicus
AAAAAAAACAATATGTAAAAGCAAGATGCTCATAGGTGCATACACACACTTAAAAAATTTCTCGGATAAAAACCGATTTAGCTAGCATACTGAATCCTTGAGTGATTTTTCATTTTAAGGAGAATAGTTTTCCCCTTGATACTTGTGAATTTTTTTAATTTGAATCAAATTTGAGCAGCAATACAAAAGCCTCATATTTGCATTTATCAACTATTATTTGAGTTGAGGAAATGGTGTAATGTACTTATAAACGTAGCTGAACCCAGTCAAATCAGTTCTTAGACTTATTAGGGCATGACGCTGTTGACACAAGGCTAAGTGCAAAGCCTTGACCTTTGCATTTCCGCCAGGACCTCGGGGACCAAACCAACTCATCTCATGCCAACTTTTACAACTTGAATGATGTCAGATTGGGCTGTTGTGTTTTTAAGGAATAGGTTGGTCCAAATAAGAGTTATTTACTTGCCTATCATTGTTAATTTCTCTGTTTTTTTTTTGGGGGGGGGGGGTTAAATAGTCAAATCTCTTTTATTCTATGAAAACAAAACATTCTTTAAATTCTTTGAAGTTTGCCTCAAAATATGATCAGCCAAAATATTTTCTTCTTACCAAATCCTATTAAATTTGAATAGAAATTCAAACCAAAGTAAAGTGATATGTAAAAAGGGCATTAAAACTACAGAGGAAACTAAGGGTTTTAAATTTATTAGACACATACTAGGAATTCTAAAAAGATTATTTAAAAACAATCTATAGATTTTTCAATTTCAGTTTACATCATAACCTGGCAATCATAAGACTAGCGTTAATAAATCCAATCATTTAAATGAATGTAGTCTCATAGTCATACAATATTTTTCAGCTGCTTTTAAGACCAAGATACTGGAACACAGCTTTAAAACACTTCAGAAATGGAGATGTAGCTCAGTGGTAGAGCACTTGTCTAGCACATGCAGGGGCATAGGTCTAAACACTGGTACTAAAAACACAAAGAAAACAAAAGAAGCTTTGGGGCTTTTAGTCCTATTTCTTGAATGTAATAAGCAAGATTGTGCCTAAACTCTATTCCTGAACTGGAATCCATCCCCTAGATTTGGATCCAACCAATGAAAACGAAAGCGCTATATTAAATTACCCAAAGTACTTACTCAGAGAAGGGAATGGAAGCATTGAGGGGAGTTGCAGCTATTAAAAACAATTTGTAGAGAGAAAAAGGCAATTTTCGCTCTCTAAGAGTGTGCTAGAGTATTTTATTGAGGTAAATTGCCTTTTTTATGTAAAAGATAGTAAATCTGTTGATGCCATTTGTTAAGATAGTCTTATCTCAACAAAGGGCATGTGCATTTAAGGTCTAAAGTTTCTGAATCTCAGCAATGTTAAACAGGCCTTTACAAAGAACTTTCAATTTGAAATACTGAGTAAATGGGTTCACACAGCATGAATTTTATTGTAGACCAACCTAATTTTCACATGTTCCTCTCCCTAACAAGCAAGTCATTTGTTCTCTGCACTCATAATGGAAAGAAAACAAGAGTTTCTTTGTTTGTGTACATTAACTCCATGCTGTAAAAGTCATTCAGTCAAGTTTCACTATACTTTCACCTTTAAACCTTAACCTGACTTGTAACAATATTTGTAGCCTCTAAAATTACACTGGTTGAACCCAGACGGAGTTAATCACCCTTCACTGTCTCAGTGAAAAGTATAATGACCTACCATTTAATGTGAAGCCATTAAAATGCTAGAAGGGGCAAGAATTCACATCGTGTGTTTATAAATACCTCGCAGACATGAATCCATACATTCAACCTACCAGGACACTTTTCATATGGCGCTTGTTTAGAGAACCAGATGGAAAAAAATTACTGCGGTACACTCAAGCCAGAGTGTCTCTTTTGCTATTGAATGCAGTGCACCTTATTCTTTAATACTGACATAAATTAATCTTAACAAATTCCACACGTAACCCATACAGAAAAGTTCAAATCAAAGTTGGTTAATTACTAATACTTCTTCACTACAATTATTCTCACATAAGACAAGTGTATCAGCAGGATCTTTGATTTTTACCTCCAAAATCTTGTCAGGGTCATTATATCACACAAAGTTGGAGACTCTTGTTCTACCCCAAAGGGCAGAGATCCAGGGGCCGGTCCCTCGTGCAGTGTGACTGTGAACCAGACATTGCAGTGTCTCCCAAGAGGCCTAGCCCACCTATCCACAGCCACCCCAGATTAGGCACCTTCAGCTTTCCTAAAGCAACCTTTTAAATATCACCTCATTTCCACGTTTAGCTCCTCAAAGCACCCTCCTAGTGCACACTGAGTAATCTCTTCTGCTTCAAGTGAGCCACGTGACTCCTCAGTACTTAACGTCACCATAATTCACTTGAAATGATAAAAAAAAGTCCTTCCTAGGTCCTCACACCTCAAAATTACAGGGGGTAAAGGACAAGCTGGAGTACCATGTCATTAAGACAGCAATACAGTCTGAGTATTAAGACGGAGGAATATGAGATATGGGTGAAAAACATCATCAAACCAACACAGTGGCTTCCTGGAGCTCCAATGCACTTCTAAGAATTTCTACATGATAAGGAGAATCTGAAATAATTAGGTTGTCTAGTTGTGAGAGAAGCTAAGAATCCAACCCGAGTTCTTTAAAAGCCTCAATTTCAAGTTTTAAAAACGTAAAGTAACTTGACTACCTCTGCAAATGGGCACAGATCACTCTTGAATTCTCCCAACAATCTCCCCGTGTGTCTCTGAATTTGTATTATACCTCCTCTTTCTCAAATTGACCTGCTTTTGTTTACTCTCCACACATGCTTTGCTGCATATTTTTGGACTTCTTAGCTTTCCATTCACATACACCTCTGAAATGTTTCCTTCATCATTTTTGGTTTATCTCAAGTTCTTATGACAACACTCTGTTTCCTCTCGGATGTATTTCATTGAGTATGGAATACTCTTCTCATTTTTGCCTAGTACATACTGCAAATTTAGTCTATAAAAAATGAATTCCTGATGTATTAATGAAACCTCACTTTTAGAAAAAGTCAATACAATTATTTTTAACTGAATCAGTCAGACTGTTACACAGACACGTAACTTTTGAGCTCCCCTTCTTCATATAAATAGCATGGCAAGTTTATGGTTATTGTTTGTTAGCTAAATATATACCAAAAATGGGGGGTTGTAAGAACAGAGGAAAAATATACATGTATTATACACATAAGTTTACATGCATTTGTGCACATGATTCATGTATGAATGGATTGATAAGTATTAACCTACCTAAACGTTCTAACAGACTGACTTTTTCAGGAGTATCTGAAAGTAGATATAAGACAGTAGCTCTGAATTTTTGTTCCCTAGAAGGCGAAAGTATCTACATGAATTTATCTATCACAGCTGGAAGAATGATATTGGCATATAGTGTGCAGGCCAAGAAAACAGCTAAACATGCTACAGTACTTTGGACAGGTTCCATAAAGAAGAATTATCTAGTACAAAATGTTGTAAGTACTAGCCTGGACATACACTTATAATAGGGCTTTCTCTTTCTCTTATTCCAGTTTTGCTAAAAGAAGGAACAGCTAGCTCCCATCTCTAATTTTTTAATGATACAGTCTAATTTTAAATTAGTTCTCTAATATCACTGTGAAATACATATTTTATTAAAAATATTGACTGCTTCTGTGACCACTACTATGTAAGTTCAATTAAACACTACATTAAAAAAAAATTAGTTTGCCCTAGTACAATAGTGGTCTATTCTAAGACATTAACAAATGCATAAATGAACCTAGAAGCAATGATTCACTATCATATGCTTCACATTTGCCATGATTTTGAGTGTCTCTTCAATAGATGTAGCACTTAAGACTAAAATATTAAACATTGGATTGGGCTCCAGACAAATCTCCTTACCCTCCAATTATTCAAAATAAAGGAAAGGAAGTAAATGAACATAAAATACAATGCAGTATCATCAATAATCTTATAGTAAAGACATGCACAGAATACTGTTGTAGCAGATAGAAGGGCTGACTCACCTGGACTTGAAGAACTACGAGTTGGTATAGAAAGGAAGAGAATCAAATGCCCTTCTGGAGATGAGGTCTGCCCTGCCTTACATGTCCTGAGAACTAGTTAGGTGGGGGAGAAGGAGAAAGAACATTTTGAAAGATGAGACTTGAAAAGTTGCCGAGGTATTACTCTGCTCCCCCACTGCTAGGACACAATACTTGATAACCACAACTTAAAGGAGATGTTTGACTCATGACTCTGTGAGCAGAACATCATGGTAGAAGGCAACAGTAGATGAAAGCTGCTCACTCTGTGGCAACCAGGAAGCAGAAAAAGAAGGAAGAAGCCAGGGAGGGAGATACAACCTCCAAATGTACCTGCACCAGATGCCTCTTCCTACATAGCCCCCTGGCCAATAGTACATTTAGCTAGGAATTCTTAAACTGATCAATGTACTGATGAGAAAAACATCTCCACAATCCAGCTGCCTTCCCAAAACTGCACCTCCAAACACAGGAAGCTTTGGGGGACATTTGAGATACAAACTACTATGTGCAGTACAAGCAATTTAGCACTGTTGGGGGAAGGGAGTAGTTTCACTGGGAAATAGCTAACACACAATATGAGTGAATTTCTCTCTTAGTATGTGCTGGGCGAGACATTTTTTGTTTTGTTTTGTTTTTTTTCTTTCTATTCTCAGATTCCATAAGCCTCTAATTTCCTCCAGATAATGTTACCTAGTGATTACTCAGTAAATATCTGTTGAATTAAACTGTAACTGGAACCTACTCTGTAAACCATGTTTTTATTTCCTAAATCAATAGCGTATTACAGAAATGGTGATGTATTTATCAAAGAGTAAACTTGTTCAAAGTTGAAATGACTGGAGCTAATATAATGCCAAAATAAGCTTCCTTTGATTTTTTTCTTTTTAGCCAACATATCTCTATTATCATGTACTGACTCATATTATAGTATTCTAAATAAAAATAACAAAAGAAGGCAGAAAAGTGAGTTTTATTTTAGGGCCCACTCCCTCCTCCCTTTACTTCTTAAACTTCTCATAAAGCTACTTCTCTTATCACTTGTGCTCAGATTTCTCCTTTTCTAAGTAATTCTCTTAAAGTTCAGGTGTAACTTTTTGCATTTTAGGTATTGTTCAATCCCAGTTGACATCATGTTATCATCAAGTCAACCTATCAAAATACAGTGTATAATGTTCACAGTATGGATACATACTGTCCTTGCCTTGTCACTGAAGCACTTGGTATCATTAGAAGTCACCTGAAACCTCTTTTCTTGCATATGTCCAGTCAGCAGTATCTATTCATTCTACTATACCAAACTGTTTCTTCTTTGCTTCATTTTTATCAGACAGATTTTACTCACCATCTCTTCTCCAGTATCACTTTAATTGACCCAATCCATCTATGGATGGAGAGATCTTTTTATTCCACTCAAGCAGTCTCCTCACTATCTAGAAATATTTAATGGTTTTCCTTTGCCACATAGTGAAGTTCAATCTACTTAGTGCAAGTTATGGAAACCTTAATATTCTGACCAAAAAATTGTTGGGGAAAGTTTTCACAGATCCCTAATCTGTAAGTACATCCATCCATCAGTATGAATAGGAGTTCCACATTCTCACAGACCCAAAATCCATAGCTGTTCAAATTCTGTATATGAAACGGCAAGATTTCCAGGGTGGTAGTGCACAGCCTGTAATCCAAGCATGTGTGAGGCTGAGGCAGGAGGACTGCCACCTTGGGTCAAGCCTGAGTCACATAGTGAGTTCAAAGCCAATCTGAACTACAAAAGTAGACTCAGTCTCAAAACACCAATAATAAAAAATTAAATAAAGACATAGTATTTGCATATAATTTATACGCATTGTCCTTATAACACCATTTACAATGGAAATAACTATTATACTGTATTGTTTAGGAATAATGATAATAAAAATCAGGGTATGTTTGATACAAAGGTAGGTTTTTTCTCCAACTGTTTTACTCATGGATGTAGACTGTGCGGATATGGAGGGCTGATTGCAATCTCTCTCATATTACTTGTTATATCTTATTTCAAAAATAATTTCTTTTCTTTCTGTCTTCACCTATTTCTTCCGCTTAGTTTAATGAGGGAACAATCAGGAGAAAAATGATATTTTTCAATATTAATTTGTCATGAAATAATCCTTTTGCATAGCAGGAAGCACATTTTCCTTTCCTGCCCTGCTAGGCTGAGGGTATGTGTGTGAGCACTCCCGCGTCCACACACACACACACACACTTGTGCACACATTGAAATCATCCACACCTGTCACCCTCAGTTATCACACAATGAGAACTTCATGCATGGTGGATGCAACTAAGTTTCTCTCCCTATGACCAGTATCTACAATCTACCCATAGAAGATATCCAGTAGAAGTTATTTTTAAATGGTAACTATCCTAAAGAATTTTTAAAATTGCAAAGCCTGTTTATACCTAACTATTTATGTCAGTTTCAGTAAGATACCAGGCAATTTTTAAAATGTATTTTTTTACTAATGAGGCTCTTGAACACTCTAAGTATATCCCTACAAGCAAAAAATGAAGTGCTTCACTGCAGATTCAAAACAACATTTAAATCTATCTGCTCAGAAGGCACACTTAAGTACGCTGAGTTCTCTCCCATTACATTTATGGAGGAAAACAGTTAATGTGAAGGAAAGTTAAAATATCAGATGACAGAACCCAAGTATCTCTAAGGGGAGAATTATTATTTTTATTAGATATACTTAGCTTTCTTAGAATCCCAAAATTATGTGTTTAAAATTTTAACAAGCGCCAAGCATTTAGTAAGCACCCAGTGTGTGTCCCAGTGGGTGGACTGGTAGCTATGGAGATATTTAGTTCTACAAAACAGCCAGGAGTCAGCCCTCACAGAAAGGTGAGATCACTGATATGGACAGGAAGAAAGGAAGGCAAAGAAGGCTTCCCTCAGGAGAAACCAAAAGTACACACCCAAAAAGCAACAGGGACAGTTGCCTCCAACACACTGGAAACCTAGCCTGGGATAACTACAGAAAACAAACATGGGTGCCCGATCAAACACAAACTAGTAACAGTATTACAAAACAATCTATCATGGTATCTACAGTCTATTGCTCTTCTCACCTTGTTCAAATGTCTTGCAGTATTAGTAACAGAAATCAATACTCAATTCTTAATAAGTGTTACTACCAAATACTCTCTTGCTTTTCTGGAAAATATATTTACATGAAGGGATTAAATACGATAATATCTGTAATATGTGTGTTACAGCTTTGAAGAAAGTTCTATGTATTGATTTTCTTTATTGTTAGATTGAAATGTTTTCACTGAATAACCTAAGTACATTATCAGTTGTCTAATTAATGGGTACATAATTTTATCACAGCTCATTAAAAAACAACAAGCCCAATTACACTAGATCTCAGTAACTTAATATTGGTTTAAATCCAAGTATTTATTTCTATATAAGTTCAATTTAAAACTACTACCATTTATTGAATACTTTTATAGAGAAAGTACTCGACGTGTGGTTTTGCTGTTTGATCACATTTCAATTTTTAGATGAAGGGACCAAAATTTAGAAAAGTAATATAATTAAGTTCACATAGTTCATTACTGAGAGTGCCAATTTTAAAGTACAGACAGCCAAACACAAAAAAGGTGATAATTATTTATTAAATGAATAAATTACTCTAGAGACCAAGCTGTTACTCACTCGATAGTTCCATAAACAACACTGAATTTTCCAGGATAAGTCAATGGCTGGTTTAAAGTCTATTCTTGAGCTACAGTATTAATACTTTTAACTTGATCAGTGTATTTTTTGAAGGAAGTATTTAAGTAGTGAATAAGCGACCTGGCTATAATGTTTTTGGAATCAAAGACATTTTTAATACGTGAAGTTTGCCACTAGTACTTCTCTAATCCTTGGGAATTTCTGTCTCACACTTTGGCAGGCCCTATTACTTCAGAATCTAACGAGGGCCTGATTTTATCCATGTCCCACATTTTCCCAGTCTCTGTCCCTGTTCAGAACCCCAAATGAAAACTTCTACTCCCCAGTCCAAAATGAGCTGAGCTCCAAGTAAAGGAGGATCTATAATCTGATTAAAATAATTCACAGTAAATTGCAAATCTCTTAATCCTCTTAGTGGCATTAACATTTTTTTAGAATTAGGGGGTGGGGTGGCAGGGTAACATGATACAACTTTTAATTGTTGGCATTTTTGTACAGCATAAACAACATTATATTTTCCTTTACTCAAATAGAAATGGCTATCACATTGGTGTGGCAGTTTGCCCAGAAATCTGTCTCCAACCTGTCAAATTAACCCTTCTTTTTCTCATAAGGATGCTCAAACTTCTTTTGCTATCTTTGTTTCTTATTTTTAAATCTCTGGTAAGAGTTCTTAAAATTTAGACTCTATAAGGAGTTATGTTTAAATTTGGCATTGGTTAATTAGAGCCTTCACCTAGCAACTATCCTAACCTAGTTTCTTTAAAAACACTTGATAATAAAAGCAATGCAACAATTTACACTTAAATAGAAGTTAAAACATGCACAGCACTATTTGAAGCACTTCAAAAGTGTTAACATTTAATTTTCACAGCACTCTTATCAAGTAGTTGCCCATCTTACCTCCATTTCACTGATAAGAAAACAGAAAAGTGGCATAACCTACTCAAGGTGACAAATGTTTAACTTGGAAGCCCATTCCCTTGTAATCACTATGCTGTGCTGAGAAACAGACTAAGAAAAACTCTGACAAACAAGTTAGCCCATGTGTAATCTTCAGGTTTAAAATCACAAAACTTCAATTCTGGGAGGAGTTCCCATATTTGATGTACAAAGAAACTAAGTCACTTGTGGCCTGGTGAGGTTTTTTAACAAGTTCAAGACTAATAACCACTGGGGCCAAATCCAAGTCATGTTATTGTCCTTCCTATTTCACAATTCATCCGTAGACTGACAGTTACAAGCAAAGATACACTTCGGAAGTCCTGACCAAATAATTTTGTAAGATTTGGTGTCATTGTTTCTACATCCAAATATTACTTCCAATTTTGGCATTTTACAATATTTCTACCGTAGTAGCCCTACAATCTGCTTCTAAAAGATCACTGCGAGGGCCGGAAATTTAGCTCAGTGGTTCTGGCGCCTGTCTTGCAAGCACAAGGACCCAGGTTCGATCCCCTGGTAAACACATACAATACTGGGCGTGAAGACTCACACCCAGCAGCAACCAGTATCACACACCACAGTGCCGGGCGTGGTGGCTCACGCCTGTAATCCCAGCACTCAGGAGACAGAGGCAGGAGGATTGCTGTGGTTTGAGTTTGAGGCTGAGCAATTCTGACATTTCCAGTTATTCAATTTTCTAGAAGGATAAGATTTTGTTCAGGAATAAAAAGGAGGATCAATCCCTGCTATGACTATTGCCAAAGCAATGTCAGCAAATGTACAATTCAGTTATGTTAACTGACTCTCTTACTGAATCACCGTCTGACCTATATGCTGGTTGTAATTCATTAAGCATTCTCCCTCAGTCTGAATGAAGATCTCAATAAGTAGTGTATGCTCTATCGCCTAATAGTAGGCAATAGTGGTTTCGTAGAGGATGCTGGGGGAATAAAAAAAAAATCTACACGGGGTAGATGGATGTGGCAGTTAAGACTTTCCAGAAAAAGAAGACACCTGGATAGATTCATTAGGCCAACCAGTAATTATGATGGATCACCCTGAAAGAAAAACAACAGGCAAAAAAGTGTTTAGAGAAATCAATCCTAAATAGAGGGAGCAGGGCTCAGAAAAGACAGTGTGGAAAGACTCTGTTCATTCACCTGGCCAAACTTGTTCCCCTAATTAGTCAGGTGTGTAACATAAGCAAATCACAAGTTCCAGGAGAACAAAATGCAGTGTACTCTTGCATCAGAAAATAAATTAAATAGAAGATTTCCATGATTCATAGAAAAGGAACTCTTCACCTATAAAATACTGAGAAGCAATAGACTTGTGGCACAAGTAATAACAAAAATCAGCAAGATAGGCAAATGAGCTGTCCACATAATGTCCAAAGAAATGTGGAAATCAAAGTCACCCTGTTAAGTAATAAAGAGTCAGTTATTTGGGGAAAGCTATTTTGTCAAAGTATCAGACAATGCTCATCTTTAAACATGCCCTTGTGGACACTGAAATGCTGATGACAGTTTCTAGCCTCAAGTGAATCAGCTCTCCTTGCTCAGGGCACACACTGCCGCTTCTGACCTCTTCTTCAGTGGTGGCTTGACCTTCTTCCACTCAGATGCTTTCCCTGCCTCATGCCTGTAAGCATCTCATACCGCTCATGAACTGTCGCTCTCGAATTCAGCATGAGGAGGGCTGCCCCGATAGATGTCTTACATGAGTAATACAGCTAATGATCCCCGGCGGGACTCTGTCATATTATTTCAGCAGGATATGTCGTTCAAGTACAAAAAAAAAAAAAATAAATTTTTTTGCACTTTGTAATGAAGTGTCATAATAAAAAAAAAAAACATAATGAATGAAAATTTCTATATGTAGAATGTCTTACTTAGAAGTAACAAAAATTGATTGAAGTGTCTTGGAGGGAGTTGTGAAGGGATACTTAGCAAAAGTTTCTTTATCCATTTAGATTTATAATAGGTCTTGACCACCTGAGCACATTCTAACATACCAAGGTTGGCTAAAGAAGTCATCTAAAAATTATTTCAGAAACAATTATGAATAATACACAGGATTCCTCACAAAAATGTTAGCTATGCTTTTGACAAACTACATAAATCAACATTTTTGTAAATGAAATAATAATAACAATAATAGTAATAATAAGAAATTGCATTGTAAAATTATTTAAGAGATGTCTAATTTTTTTCTGGTTAATATTCTAATGAAAATAATTACATTTACATTAAGTGTCTTTCCTGATAAGATTTCTGTCAAATAGCAAATGATTTGTAAACAAATAATAAAAACAAACTAGGAGACCTAGGCGTAAGGAAGGATCCTGCTATAATTCTTGCAGAAGATCAAAGTTTCTTTGAAATTCAGTCAGAGCCTCAATTTCCTTTATTTTTCTTTCTTCAGATTTCTTAATGTGTTTTCTTAACACATAATTTATATGCAACACAGTGGTGACTCTCTTAACAACAATCAGTAAAACTTAAAGTACGTTGATCACTTCTCTTCTTATTCAAGAACATATTTATTTATTCAGTTCATCAGGGACTCTAAGCTCATCAAAGAGCTTGTGGTTTTGTTTTCTTTATTTGTTTGCCTTAGGACAAAAGAATAAACACAAGCAGTAAAACTGATCACTTTGCCTGGCTCAACAAATACAATTTGTAAAATGTAAATAGGTCTCAACAAAGGCAAAAGCTTTTGGTTAAATGGATAAGCCATTATATAACCATTTAACTAGCAGCAATACAACTAGAATGAGGAAAGCCAAATCCCAGAAAAGTAGGGTTTGTAAACCACTAAAGAAAAAAAGTGAGGGGATGAAGATGTATTTAGGATCTCTGGAATTTGGAACAATGTAGAGGTCAGTTGTACATGAGATGGACATAGCCACAAAAATGGTGATCCGTGGACTGTATATGTGAAGAACTGATAACTAGGTTAGAAATATGAATAAGCCTAGTCTATTATCAGTTGTGATATTTTACTGAGAAGTAAGATTTATGTTTTCTCTTAAAAAATCTGAAAGTTTGGGTAAACTAGAACCGCATTCCTCCACGCCTAGGTGCAGCCAACCACCGCCGAGCCTCACGCTGGTCATACTTCCTTACACAGGGTCTGCACAGGCATTTCTATCCTCTGTCATCATAAACTCTTATCAGACGAAAGACTATATCTCACACATTCTGTTTACCTTCTCCTGCCCAAAGTGTGACTTCAGATGAGAAAGAATAGTTTTCTGATGGTTCAGGGGTAAAATAAAAGGTAAGAAGAAATGCATCTAGCTTCTTAACATGTTTTAAATCTCTGAACCTAGAAAAACACTGGATCTCAGACACTGAGAAGAATTTTAGATAATGGGAGAGATTTATTCAAAAACAGAAAGTTAAAAGTTATCTACGTTTTTAAATTAAAAAAGTAAATTTCCCAAACCTGTTGTATTAGAAAGATATCAGGAAAATATATTAAAAGATAGTAACAATAAAACATAAAGAAGGAAATTCCTTATCAAAGGAAGAAAACTGGAAGAAAATGAGAATCTTGTGCCTTAAGAATAATAGGTTTACAAAGACATTATCTGACTTTGAATACTGAGACACCATGACACAGAAACTAGACCAGATTTTCCTTTGGTAGATCTAAAGTGCAAAACCAAGGCCAGTAGTTCAGAAATTAAAATTGGATTTAATCTTAAGAAAAAATTTACAACAATTGTAAATCAAACCATGTGTGGTAAGAAGAGACAATTCCTGACACAGAAAGCAGTTGGAAGGATGAACTACGTGTTCAAGGTAATGCAGAGAAACAGAGGCTCACAGAGATCAAAGTGATGCGAATGTTACTGGCCAAGTGCTGTCTGATTGGTGAAGAAAAGCACATGTAGCATTATGTGTGAGTCTATTTATCTGTACACTGCTATCTATACTCTCAGATTGACTGCCAAAAGCAAAGGCCTTAATCTCTAAGAATCAGGCCATCTAATTTCTATTTACTTTCTGTCATCTTTTCTTCATCTGATGAAAGCTTTCACAATTTTTAAAAAAAGATTCTTTTTCTAGTAGATGCGTCTACTCTGTAAGTTAGCTAAACTGTTGTAATTAGAAGGCATTAACATGGGTATGACGTTTTATCGTTCAACATAGGTTTACCGAGTGCTCATTTCTATTAAATCACATAGCAATCATTCTCTGTAAACTCCTGAAGCAGCACAGGGTTTGTGTTTTAACTTCACTGCCCAATACATCAATTAAAGAGTGAAGAATATTGTTGAGCAATGTCCTCTTAAACATGACTGTATCATCAATGATTACATTGTACTGTAGTCAATCTACTTAGTAGTCAATTTGGTGTCTATCTCTTCTAGCAGATTACAAAGGTTTTTGAAGTCCCTGCTGCAGGACGCCCCTTGATAACACTTTCCCTAGCTCACCAAGTCACCTTCATTACTAGAATTTCCTTAGACCAGTAGCATTTTCTTCTTACCAAATCCACTAGACCTAACCAATTCCCTAAATGTATTTCTCCCCACCTTTTTCATATCAGAAACATCTTTCATTCCTTTAGTCCCAACAAATTCATTAATGTCATTCATCATTTTGCCATGTGTCTGTGAAAAACCTAGGTCTTATATTAAAAACTCATATATAATTAAGTATGTCTGAAAGTCTTCTTAGTATCTATAGCAACAAATTCTTGCTTAATAATTGCTTTACTCCTACCATAACTGTTAGTACACAACTTACTGAGGAATAAAATGTTAACCATTAATAATAAACAAGTAGTATTAAATGAATGGCAAACTAGAAACAATGAATGCAATGCAAATAAATTCATTACGGACTACATTTTAAGTCAAAGTAGAAACTGTAAGGATAACAATCATTAATGAGTGGGATACAATGGGGAACAAGGTAAAATTTGGGTCTTCATT